>OX381707.1:48579899-48623846 GCA_947462335.1 Harmothoe impar | reverse complement strand
TCGGTCCATGCTCAATTTAGTTTAAATTTGGGGGATGTGTAAGCATTATTTTCCTTGACTTGGGGCGAAAGCTCTGTGGGTCTACACACAAAAGAATCTCTGTTCCAAGGGAATCATTTTATTTTATTTTCATCTACACATGGATGTATTCAAGTACTGCTTCTCGTTTCCCTCACGGCGGGTGGCCATGCTATAGGGCTGGTTTGAGTTTCTGGGTTGGCCCCTTGGATGTGTTTTAAATAGGGGGTTAACTTTTATGTTAGTCTGGACCTGGCGCTAGAAACTGCACAGTGAAATTCGAGTACCGTTTCATCTTGTTTCATTATGATTGCCTATTCATTTAGTAAGTACTGCCTCTGTTCTAAAGTGCTACTATATCGTAGAAACCGGGCACTAGAGTATCAAATTGGCCCTTTAGTTTGAAATTCAAAAATGTCTCAAGTGGGCTACCAACACACTCAGAAAATTCAGCGTCATTGTCGCTAAAACCACTCTCACCTGACTCTGACTTTTCTGAGTGTGAAGAGTGCATAAACATAGGCAACATACCTGTCGATTATAATGATGCAGCATGAATATCTATCACACATAGACATTTTAGAACCCCATGTGAACTCTACTATATGGTGGTGTCCGGCAGGAGAAGTTGAATCAAAGTAGAAAGATAGTAAAGGATGCGTCCTACTCTAGACACTGTGCAACCTTGGAGGACCATTTGTAGTCATGATGCATGAATGCAGCCCTGGTGAGTCTATATACTCGCCATTACTACAGCACATGTATTAATCATGCCAACCCTTCAGACGTGTGTTAACTCCGTAAGTTATACATGGTGCATGAATGCAGCACTGGTGAGTATACCATATACCAGCCAGTGCCGCATTCAGACATGCACCAGAACCGTAGAGGGCGGAGCACATTCAGGCACTCTGCATCCTTAAAGGGTTAAACCTTTAAGGCCAACATGATACCTTCGTGCATTATGCCCTTGGTCATTGTAGTGCATGAATGCAGCCCTGGCGAGTAACTCACCAGTGCTGCATTCAAGCATCATGCCATCCCTATAGGGTTCAGACACCCTGAAGGATTGGTATGATGCCGGGGCTGCATTGGTACATCATGATGAGAAATGGCATTTTTTAGTGACATCCGTCCTTAAAGGGTTAAGGTATGGCTAATTGTGAGAATGGGGTCCCATTCAGATACTCTGCCGTCCATAGCGGGTTAAGGGCTATATAAGTGTGGGGGTCGAGTTCCTGTCAGGTACTCTGCCATTCTTAAAGAGTTAAGAGGTATATGATATAATTGTGGGGGTCCATGGAGTCCCATTTAGGTACTCTGCCGTCCTTAAAGGGTTACGGGTAGGGGTGGAGTCACATTCAGGTACTCTGCCGTACTTATATAATTGTGGGGGTGGAGTCCTTAAAGGGTTAAGGGATCTATAATTGTGGGGGTGGAGCCTCTTCCCAGCTGCCCCCATGTAGAGTCATTCCTCAGGCCGGCAGACATCCCCAGACACTGTACAGACACGGTGCTTGGAGACAAAAAATAAACAAACTCCCTTCTACAAAATGTCGTCTGGCAAAAGACAGCGTCTCCTCACGTCATGCGCCGTAACGTAAACGTCCACCTACGTCACGGACGACACGCAGAACCACCTAGCGGCCAGCCATAACATTAAACTCACTCTCCAAGCACAACCAACAACTACCGTATATCCCCGTTTATAATCCCTGGCTTATACTGATTTCAAATGGTGACTTCGCCAGGCTTATAAACAGTGCAGGCTTATACACGGCGGGCTTATACTTTATTGCTAGTGATTTTTCTGTTATCGTATCATATTTTCATATCAATTTATCAGTTTTTGAAGATATATTGGAATGAAACTCTAATAGTTCCGATCTAAACGTAACTTCTTCAAAGTATCTTTATCGTTTGGAAAATAAACTTTATATAACTGAAGAAATTATTTTTATACTCCTGTTATATAAGCGATGTTATGACCAGATGAGTGTTGCTTGGTAATATTATATTCCCTACCCCGGCTTATAAGTTGGGCCCGGCTTATAGTACACCTAATGTCATTTTTCACCCGGCTTATAGACGGGGCAGGCTTGTATTCGGGTTCCGGCCTATAAACTGGGAAATACTCTAAGTGTCTACTTGATGCTGCAGCGCTCCTGGTTAAATGTAGGAAATCCTGTTTGGGCCTGTCTGGTTGTACTTTTATCAACCTTTTTAGTAGCTATAGGATGTGATGAAATAGTATCATAGTCAGTGAAAATGATGGGGGTGGACCCCTAAATTCGACATGGCGACATGGGACACGAGCATCATTAAAGGGACTCGCTACTTGTCGCAGGATTACTGATGTCCTATTGACTTTTGCCTATAACTCAGGATTATGGTAGTTTGATTTATTATTTTATAGAAATGAATAGGAAAACAGCATTTTGACATTATCTGTCATGGATAATCCCCTTATTCTATTGATATTGCAACCAAACCTTGGGAATGTATAATGGACATCTATACAAACATTTTAGGACCAATAAAACATGGGGTCACTGATAAAATGAATCTTTGAAAAATATTTCTTTTGCCTTAACTATAAGATCCTACACTGCAAAAAAGGTGTTTAGATCCTAAACACAATCCTAAACACATTCCTGCCCCGTTTTTGTCCACACAATATGATCCTAAACATGTTTAAACAAATAATATGTTTAGCTCAGTGCTTAGACATTTATGTGTTTAGGACAATGAAGTGTTTAGAATTCAAGAATTTAGCATATTATTGTGTTTATCTGTCAAGTTTTTAAGGTTAAAAGTGGTGTGACCAGAGACCTATTATTATTATGTTTAGATAAATAAATAAATAATTTTATTTCAATATAATGTCTTGAAGAGACTTCTAGCAGCCCCCCCCCCTTTAGGGCAATATGTGCATCATTATTTCACATATGCCTCTATTTTAACATAGACACAGCCTTGAGTCAATACAACAGACCCTCAGGGAAGATAATGCTTTATCCATTCTTAAAGTTCTTAAAAGAGGTGTCTATGTAGCTGATGTATCTTTATTGCATCGTGATCATAGTGATCTAGCATTCAACCCTTGAACCCTGCAATGTGCATTATTATCCTTTTGTATCCCATGCAATTTAAATTAATTAACTCAGATTTAAGCACCTTTAGATCCACAATATCATTAAAGTGGTTGTAGAAACGACTGCCAACCTCAGAGCTGCCATCTGGTATGTGTTTGATATACTATGATCTAAACACTACATGTTTACATCCTAAACACCAACTTTTCATACTGTTTAAATTCTAAACATCTAAACAGATTCAATATAACTGTTTAGGCATTTAGAATAAAAGTGTTTCATTCCTAGACAGAAGGATTCAAAGACACAAATCTAGTAAAATGTTTAGACTTTAAACATGTTTAGACCTAAACATGTTTAAAACCTAAGCACTTTTTTTGCAGTGTATGGGTGTCCTAGCAGTGAATATATGTGAATAATGGAGGTATACTGTCAAAGTAGCAAATACAAATGGTTGATTTAGGGAAAGTGGTCTATGTAGGAATATGAATACAGCTTAAAGAATACTTTTCATGAGCTTCGATTTTTGCCGCCAGGTGGCTTCTGTGTAGGAACCAGCAATTCCCTTTAGTAAGATGAATGACGTCGACAAATGAATGACGTAGACGTAGAGAATGACGTGACACTCAGGTATTGAGGAAGTTCAGGGGTCAGGGTGATAAACAGTAGTAGTAGTTATCACATAGCCAGGTATTATGGTGGGGGATTTGGGTCAGTAGATCATTACTTTTTGAGCTATATTGGAGGATTTAGGTTAATGGATCATTTAATTGGAGTATGTAGGTCATGATATAGGTCATTTCCTTAAGGTCGAGGTCATTATTATTAATGTAGGTCGACGTATGTATATAAACTTTGTGTAATTGGATCTAATTAATGTGTCCTATATTTAGAACAGACGCATGTACTATATTGCACGACACAACATGTTTGTGCCAAGTAGGTCCAGAGAGCTAAAATGCTTTTTTATATTGCTATCAGAGATAGCCTTTGTATGAACTGAATTTCTTTTTGATCTAATCAGTCATAGCCTTTGTTCAACACGCGGCGTTTACATTTTGCACTTTGATACAGACGCTACGTACACGATAAAAACTTAATGCAAGGCCAAGAATGATGTTTGGTTATTTTGATTGGGTAATTATTATTATTGTATCATACCAATCAAACAATTAGGGGCGTGTATAAACATTGTTTGTATGTAAAATAAATTATGACTATACATGGGAAGAGTAGGGGGGATAATGAGCAGCTATTTTTATTATACCTATCCCGAAACAACACTTTAAATATTGATATGTAACGTTATCACAATACCGGACGTGTCCGTGTGTAGCGTCATAACTTATTCAAGTTTAAACAGGTAATAATGTTAACTATAAAGCAGCAAAGAGCGCTAGTATGCTTTTCATACTTGCTTCTACTGTCCAGACCACTTTTCACCTACAGACATGATTGCTACGCAGATACTGAGTATAAAGACCTCCATTAGGTTTTTTTTTGACTACTATGAAGTTAAACGCACTACATTCAAGGGAAACAGGACAGTTAGAATTCCAAAAGCTGTGGTGGAATGGGGAGTTCTAAATCGAGATATGATTTTGGCTATGGCTTCATCACTGGCGGTGACGCATTCGTTTGAAACTCCTGACGAGTTTTGGAGGATAGAGAAAAGTGTTTTTGAGATTGACAGTCGAACATATATTGGATTTGTTAACTATGCCAATGGAGAAAGAGTTGGGTAAGTAATCAGGCACACATTAATATATATATAATATTTATGTTTATTTATTATATATATATATTACTAAGTAGTGTTTAGATACAAACAATTGCATGCATACATAGTCATATTACAATAGAGTGTGATACTTGCTGTAATTGTATATATAATATATATATATATATATTATTGTTTCAGACTTTTGTCCACCAATATACTGGAAAGCGAGTTTCAGAAGTTGGATCTTCAACAATGCCAGTACTCAGCAACGGTTGGAAGGAGCGTAGTGCGCATACCATTGGGGTCCACTCCAACTACTCCAGCTACTCCAACTGCTCCAGCTACTGCAACTGCTATCCTCTCAACACCAACAGCAGTTGTTACTACGCCAACAGCTCCCCACTGCAGTTCAGCCTCCTCTAACCCAGCGCTTGTGGCATACCTTACAGCTGGTTTGGTCACACCTTCAGAGTCCGCAAGTGTTGGGGTTAGTGCAGTCACCGCCTCAGCTGCAACTTCAAGACCCTCTCATCACGTCAATGAACCCCAATTCAAAAAACCAAGAATGGAGTTCAGAGCTAAGCTATATGAGTGGCGTATTTCCAATGGTACTGAAGAGTTGCTAGAAAAATCTCTTGCTACTTTTTTGTCTCGGGATAACTGTCAAAAGTCTCTTGACTTAAATGCAAAGCCATATCTTCTTCAGGATGCACAGGTTAACGTGGAAGTGAGGGAATTTGATGTAATAGTTCCACCCCCATCCACCATTGCGCGAAGAGTCTATCGATTTATGCTTGACATGGAGGTAAAGCTAGCTTCCAAAGGGGCGTGTGTTGGTTGTAAGACCCCGCCGAGGAAAATGCAGATCATGTAGATGGATGTTTGGCTCCGTTGAAATTGCAGGCTGAAGCATTTGGAGAGGCGGCACACGCAAAATTAGGCTGTGTTCGCCTACTAAATTGCTGTGCTTTTATTACAGCATACCTGGGAGATAAGGGTTATGTCAGTTCAAAGTGTATGGATGAGGTTATATCATCCGCTGACCCCCTTCAGGTACTTATGCAAGGGGAGGCAATCTATGAGGCTGAGTATGCCTACCTTAGGCATTATTGACAGAAAGAAATGACGCTGTCACATAACAATAATCCTGGAACCATTATTGAATCGTGTAATTATACAACGCTATGATAATAATAATATAATAATAATACTTAAATGCATTATAATTGACAATGCTAAATATACTGACTAAATGCTTAATATTAGTATGGTGCTAATATTATGATAACAGTGCTGACTATATGTGAATTTACTAGGATGTTATAATCCAATCAAGGTATATACATGCATGAACTGACAATTTGGAACCAATCAAGACTATTTACATGCATTGAAACTGACAATTTAAGTATTTCAAGAACAGTGTTACATACGCAGTAACGTTAGCAGGAGCATTGAAACAGATTCAACCTTTTGTTTATGTTATTATAAGTAACGCTATATATGATATGATACAAGCTACAAGATGTATACCATAGTAATAAAGTTTAAGTAACAGTATTGTCTTCTTCTTCAAACATGTCATCCATTTCCATTTCTTGACTTATTGCATTGAAGGAGGAGGAGGAGGAGGAGGGAGTTGACCAAATTAACCCACGAACTGTTGAAGGGTCACCATAATATATTCTATTAAAGTTTGCCCTATTTGAAAAGACCTCCCTTCTTTTAAGGACATATCTGTATATTAACCCAATTGTTATTACGATTAGTCCAATTATTAAAATGGAAGAAAATACAATAACATAAGTTTTAACATTGTTTGAATCTATGTCGGGAGGATTTGGTAGGGTGGTTGTAGAAGTAGAACTTTTTTCTGTGAAGGTGGTGGTGAAGGAGGAGGAGGAGGATGGAGGGGTATTGGTGGTGGTGGTGGTGGTGGAGGTGGTGGTGGAGGAAAAGGAGGGGTAAATGGTGGTGGTGGTGGCGGCGGCGGCGGCGGTGGTGGTGGTGGTGGTGGTGGTGGTGGTAGTGGTGGCGGCGGCGGGGGTAGTGGTGGTGCTGGTGGTTCTAGTGGATGGAGTGCTCACTTTATTTCCGGTTGTAATAACACTAGTATAACTTGCATGCGTTGTGTGGTCAGTAATAACAGAAGATGGTGTATTAGAATCAGCAATGGAAGTTGTACTAAGTGAAGAGGGCAAGCTGGTAACAACAGTGGATAGATGTTTTGTTGTAGTATCCTTGTCCACATCAGTTGTCCATTCACTAGTTGGAATTAATTGTTTTGTTGTTGTTAATGCAATGTCGCTTGTAGAAATTGGGGAGGTTCCATAGGACCTTGAAGGCGATAAGGAAATGGTGCTGGTGCTGGTGCTGCTTGTGGGAGTTATTACACCACAGTCAGATATAATGATATAATTGGCAGCAGAAGGAAATGAGTTGCAGTCCGTTTCAACCAGGCTTAGTGATATATCCACCTCCTTTAGTTTAAAAAAGTGGTCATATGTCTCCTTTCTAAACTTGTATGTGTTGCATGCCCTAAAGTCCAGTTTTTCGTAATACTCATTATCCGAAATGTAAAAGTAATCTGGGCTTTCTCCTCTGCACCGTATTCCTGGAGGATTTACCATGGTGATGCAGTCACATACGGAACATATGTCAGGTTGTCCCTTTATGTAAATTCCATAATACAGGAAAATCATGCAAATTGCATTTAACACACGACCCATTTTGATGGCGTAGTGCTTACACCGACTGACTGACTGGATTCTGCTTGCTGAGACAAAGGGGGGCGTTTATATTATATAGGTTACATTGACTACCATATCATATGACAATAGGATGCGCTAATCTGATATGGACGCACACCCCGCCCCCCAGTCTCCATGGCCCTGAGCGGTAAATCTATAGCTCGGATGCGCCACCTCGCGAACTGCTCTGACATTACAAGACTGCGACTGTTTGCTGCGCCGACTAGCGGATATAATGGAAAGTAGGATAGTTTGGGCTATTTGCAGGCGATTTCGTATGCGTGTATTTACATTAATATGAAGATGCAAAACAATCTGCCCTATCTCTATTAACTATTAATGTATATTATGTGTTATATGTAATACGCTAATAAGTTACAATTATATATATATATATATATATATATACGAAATAGGTTTAGGAGAGGCGCGTGTTAGTCAAGAAGACAGCATGGCGCAACGCGGGGTGTTTGGCGCTCTTCTTTTCATTTACTTCATTTGGGGAGTAAATGCATGGATATGCGAGGATTGCGTATGTCAGAGAGGATACTTGATTTGTAGGAATAGAAACATTGACAGCTTTGTTAGAATGGAGTCTCTAGAGGGGCACAGTTATCTGTGGCCCCACACGCTGGATTTTAGGACGTCGCGGGTAAGTTCAGCTAATCTGGACGAAACTATGGCTTACATCAGGGAGGTGTTTCCCAATGCGCGAGTTATGGATATTAGCTATGGCAATTTGGAGTGTGTCGCGGATAAATACAAGGAAATTCGCCTTGTAAGTGATTGCAAAAAGGGGGTCCGTAGAACCAAAACAACAACAACAACAACAACAACAACAACAACAACGTCAACAACATCAACAACATCACCGTTATCCGGTTTGCCTTTTGCTGATTCAACTCCTGACACATTTAGTGTTAACTCTGTTTATCCCCCACAACCCGCCCTAGCTGTAAATGAGTCAACAACAACAACAACAACAACGCCAATGCCCCCAACAACAGCATTAACGTCAGATAGTGAAACTTTCCTTCAACCTGCGCCAAAGCCAACCAGTGGTGCTGAAAATGAATTTGAACCACTTGAAACACCAACACCCCCTAGTCCATTGTCACGCCACAAAACCCCTTATTATACCTTCATCAATTGTATTACGTCATATTACGTCATATTACGTCATAATTATGATTTATGATTATTAATATTCATATTTATTATTATTTGTAATACGCACAATACTTTATACATATTTTCAATCCATATGTCCATCAAAGTACACCCAGACGTCAGACATACCTGTTACTCATAAAGCCAAGCATAACTAACCCCCATGCATAATTAATCCATAGATCACAAGCAGACCCTTATCCCTTGGACAATAGGTAACGGTCAGCCCCTCCAGACGACAAGGCACTGACCGGTCACCTATACACACAATATGTTGACCCCAAGGATTAACTGTCAACACACAAAACAATGCTATAAAGCTGGACACCCTTAATCAGTGTGGCACCGCCAAAGCCACTTGAGCCGGCTGGAGGCCACCTGGAAGGTGGGCGACAAAGCCCCCATGTGTGCATGCTACTTATTATGTAATCCATTACCCATAATGCACTGGACCCAGGCTCCCCACCCGCGGTCCAGCGCACACCACATGTTAAAGCCATGAATATATAATTATCCAATCAAAGGTCAAATGTATATTATCCAATGAAAACCACTGTTACATCTACTTCCGGTCACATGGGCACCCCCTCCACCTGCCGGGCACCTGTACTTATACCCCGGTCAGATGGAGGAGGAAATCACTTATCATTTTGCAACCATCAGTAACTTATATACTGAGCCCTAGTGACTGGTACTCTGATATTAATATTATTATTAATAAAAGATACCAAGTATTGAAACTGACGTCTCACCTCATCTTTACGCCCTCATTGATGTGGAAGGGTTTTCCCTAGCCACAGAGTGGTAGAGAACCGGGCAACTTTCAGCTACCTACGACCATGAAGAAATTTTTTAATGCAGAGACACCAGTCCCTCAGTGACCTATCATCACGGAGGCACACTAGGAGCCAGGGACCAGCACCAACATCAGGTCTACAACCCACCAGGAGGAAAGGACCAAGCAACAACAAGCACATCACCAAGTCCACCTCCTGCATCTACAAGGACATAGTAAGACATTCTAAAACAACACTTATAGACACTGTACCTATTATACCTATAGACATAGCTACCCCACCCACCTCTCCCATTCGTGTTGAACCCACTGTCAACATGGCCGGAGACGATCAGGTAGAGGTAGAAAGACAACGAGAACTAGACGATAGGATATCAAGAAAATTAGATGAACAATTAGCGGCCCACAAGGCAGAGTTAGAAAGACTCAACGCAGAATATAGAAACAACAAGTCCATTAGCGACCTGGCTAGCGCCATATCAAAAGCGAACAAATACACCATCCGGGAACCAATCAAATTCTCCAAACCAGACATTAAGATGAGCACCAGAAAGTGGTTCACCGACCTAGAACGTTTCGTTAGGCTTAAATACCCTCAAGAAGATCATCCCATCCACGTCACTTGTGCAGTATATCTAGCTGGACCAGCGTACGAGTGGTACAGTATTCAGCCCACTAGTATACAGGACGATTACGACCTTATAAAGAAGGGGCTTATCCACCACTTCAAGGATGTCGAAAACGACATCAAACTGTTAACACTGTCCCCATTTGATCCCACCCTACATACCATGGAAGAATGGCTAAAGGACGCCAACACCCACTTCCAAAACAAGGGGGTGGACATAGAAGCTGCCATCATCCAGGTAGCCACAGTATTAAACGAGGACTACCGAGAGGCGATCAGAGCGGAAAGTCCTACTACATGGGCTTCCCTCTGTAGAGCACTCAGGTGTGCGTACCTCTACAAGAAGACATCCACACATAAAGTATCATCCCTATCCAGCAACACCCTAGACCCAGTCATAGCGGCTCAGCTAAGAGAGAAGGATAGGGAGAACGAAAAACTGAGAGACCTTCTACAGAAGCAACAGGAAGTTATGGAAACCGAACATACCGTAGCTGCTATGGGAGGTGGTAAACCAAAACCCACCTACCACAAACAAGCAGCTACACCGACACAGCCTCCATCAGCCGACTTCGCATTGCCACCCAACTATAGGGGGAGGAGAGAGGACTTCGACATCAATTACGTCGACAACATCAGGAAGGCACGCTCAATGGGCCTCATCCCTCCCTACCACCGATTTAAAGGGGGACCCAAAGACATTATAACCCTTCTTCAAACGGGTTCCCTACCCCCACATCACTTCAAACTCATCCAGAGCCAACAACAACAACAACAAAGGTGGCAGCCCCAACAGCAATCATGGCAGCCACCACAACAACAACAACAATGGCCACAACAACAACAACAATGGCCACAACAACAACAACAACTACAACTTCAACCAACGCCACAAAACCCCACTCCACAGTACACCATGGCACAGCTCGTCAGCATGATGAACGACCTCACCAAGACGACGGGAAACTAGATTGTCATCCTATGGATAGGCCTCATCAGGATGACAAAACAGTCCCCAACACAGAAGACACAGCATTGCCCATCGATACCACGCCACATGACCCACAGACAATCCACAACGCTGCACCAGTGCGCGGGAGACCTGCCGACGTCCAAGCTACTCTGGAAGTCGTCCCCCCACCACTCCCCGACCTACACATGGAAGAAGGTGAGCAGAGTGTTTTGTTTATCAACATGGTCAATGGCAATATAGATCTACAATTCAAAGATACCAACATCCCCAGTCTAGTAGACACAGGAGCCACCGTCTCTTGCATGAGAGAGGGTCTAGCCTCCACTCTATCGAAACTAGTTCCTCATGAGTTTTCACGAATCAGGTCCAAAGTTTATCTTGCCGATGGAGCATTGTGTCACATCAAAAGAGCTATCAAAATCAAATTCAAAATTCAAGGCAAAACATTCAGTCATCAATTTGCAATTCTTCCAAATTGTTCCTCACCAATCATATTGGGAACAGATTTTCTATCGAAGACTAAAAGCAGAATCAATTACTCCACTGACCCAACTCCAAAATCACAACCAATCAGGGCAGTGAGAGCCATTTCGATACCTCCATTTTCCGAAATGGCCATAACAGGCCAAGTCACATGCTACCACTCAGTCAGTCAAATCAATGGTATAACAGACAATTTTGACAGATCAGACAAACTTCCAAATTACATCGTACAACGTTCAGTCGTGACACCTGACCAAAGAGACAGACACCCACTGATATTATTGAATATCACATCTAGAATCTGTAAAATCCAGAAGGGTGAAATCGTAGCCTTATATACAAAAACAGACATAGACAAAGAAAATAATATATTATCGACAGGCTACGAGGACACACAACCCGAGGAGACAGACAGAGACATAGACATAGACATAGACACCAACTCCACTATCAGTGACAGTGCATCATCAACAAGGTCAGACAAAACATTCTACGTACCAACACCAACATATTCAGAATATTCCGACTCTGACATGGATCAATCCATGTCAGAGGACGAAGATCATATAAATATGGTACAAGAGACAACAGGTCACGACGAACAAGACATAGACAAAGACATGTACATAGGGAAGGACATAGACATAGAACCAGAAAATGAAAAATCACACGTCTTCCAAAAACCAGACTGCCTCACAGAAGACCAATTTTCAACATTTTGCCAATTAATAGAAGAATACGACGACATATTCGTGGGAAAAGATAATATGATTGGAAGAACCCATCTGTACACCCATAAAATCAACCTGATCCCAGACGCCAAACCCTTACAGTTCTACCCATTCAGAATGGCCCCGCACAAAGCTGAACGACTTGAAATTGAATGTCAGAAGCTGGTAAAGCAGGACATTCTGGAGGAAACCAAAACGGGTCCCTGGTCATCCAGAAGTTTTCTTGTAGAGAAAAAGAACGGGCAGGGTTACAGATTAGTGACAGATCTAAGATATGTGAATTCCCAATCCATCAACCAAGCACTTACATCACCACGAGCAGACGACAGCCTAGAAATGATTGGTGAAATGCGACCTGCCGTGTTCTCTAAAATGGATGCCCAACAAGGGTACTTCCAGATACCAATTAGAGAGGACGACAGGGACATCACAGCCTTTCTCACTAGGACCAAAAAGTATAGATACAAGACCATGCCCATGGGACTCGCCAGCAGTGCTCAGGCTTTCCAAGCGGTAGTCAACTTGATCCTACAGAACCTGCAGTACAAATGTGCAATCCCATACTTAGACGACATCTTGTGTTTATCACCTACCATAGACCAACATTTCATTGATTTAAGAAACATATTCGAAGCACTAAGAAATGGCAAACTAAAGCTGAAGAAAACCAAGTGCGAATTCTTCCTAGAGGAACTAGACTTCCTAGGAATGAAAGTCACCACTGACGGTATCAAACCATCCCCAGACAAAGTCCACAAGATCCAGACATTCCCCACACCGAAGACCGCAAAAGAGGTACGGTCATTCACTGGACTCGCCCAATTCTATAGAAAATTCATCAAAGGGTTCAGTGAAATTGGTCGACCTCTATTCAACCTACTCAAAAATGGGAACAAATTTGTCTGGACAAAAGAATGTGAGACTGCATTTCAGACCCTGAAAGACTCTATATGCAATGACGTCATCTTGCTGTATCCAGACTACAACAAACAGTTCCATCTTACAACAGATGCATCTGGTACAGCCCTGGGAGCTACCCTTTCCCAGGAAAAAGACGGCGTTCTACGACCAGTGGCCTTTGCGGGCAGAGCACTCCATGACCACGAAAGGAATTATGGTGCCACCCAAAGAGAACTATTGGGAGTAGTATTTGCAATAGAGTACTACAGACACTACCTAGAAGGAAGACCATTCGAGTTATATACCGACCACCAAGCCCTCATCCACATGTTGACAAAATCAGATAACAAAAACATGTGGGCAAGGTGGGCACTCAAAATTCAACAATTTCAATTCAATATCAGACACATAAGAGGCAAATTAAATATACCATCAGACGTAATGTCAAGACGAGACTACCCACTAGACAAGACACCAATGACAGATCCTCCACCAAAACCCAAAGCCATAAGGGTACAACATAGAATTATGTTTGAGGATGACATACACACACAGAAATTCAAAGAAGACGAACCACCATTGACACTACCAAAACGACTACCCAAATCAATCCTGAAGAGAAACTCCACCCATCACTTCTATTGTGAATGTATGGAAGAAAGCACAGAAGATACAGAAGAAGTAAAACGATTGACCCCCAACCTGAGAGCAAATCCTGACATCCCAAGTACCAAATTACATCATTTTGGGCTTCCACAAACAGAATACAAGGGACTGTTAGCAGCCATAGTGGCCTCGGTACAACAGGAAGTGGATTCAGCTGCACGACCGGTCCCAGGCCACGCCCCACAGCAGCTGACAGTACCCTCTACATCCCTAGAAGCCCTATCAACATTCATAGAAGAAACTCAAACAGAACAAATAGAGCAGGTTGCGGCGACCCGACCGGTCCCAGGCCACACCCCGGCACCGCAACCTAAGAAAACCACAGATAAACCAAAACCAAAGAAGAAAAATGAGAAGCCTAGAAGAGATGCCACAGACATGGCAAAACACTTGGCCAATCAGACTAATCATCTGATTGAAATGATAGAGAGCCTCTCCGACCCACAGATCTCCATACTCAACCTCAAAAGAGAACAGAGATATAATTTACATACGAAAGCTATCATCACGTATTTAGAGAACGGACAGGTACCCAACGACAAAAACAAGAAGGAAACGGAGCAATTTATCAAAATAGCTGATGACCACATCATGCTGAATGATATTTTGGTCCATATCAACACGGTACTATGGAAGAAACACAAGGAATTCTCATTCCAACCCGTCATCCCAGATGACATGAGACTTCCCATCTTGAAGCTTTTTCACGACCTACCAATGGCAGGCCACGCTGGCGCACAAAGAATGCTGTCGACCATGCTTCCCAAAGTATACTGGAAGAGCATGGCGGCCGACGTCCAGAAATTCACAGCGACCTGCCACGTCTGTTTGAAGGCCAAAAAGATGAACCTAACCAACAACCTGCCAATGACGGCCCATAGTACCCCTTCTTACCCATTCCAGTTTGTCCACATAGATGCCATAGGCCCACTACCACCAACACCAGGAAAGAATGTATACATTCAGGTAGTGGTCGACAGGTTCTCTAAATTCTGCATAGCCTACCCTACTACATCATTAGACGCGGAAACAACTACCGCAGAATTCATAGAGAAGGTTGTTCTGGCCGAGGGTATACCAACATACCTCCAGTCAGACAATGGAACGTCATATAAAAATTCAAAATTCAGAAACATGACATCTTCCCTCAACATAAAACATGTCTTCAGCTCGGCCTATAGACCAAAATCGAACGGCCAGGCTGAGAGATATGTGAAGACGCTGTCTGAAGGCATACGGGCCTACTGTGAGGAACACCAGGACACATGGGATGTATTCCTACCACACCTCGTGTTCTCCATCAACAACACAGAGTCCGCCACCACTGCCTTCACACCGTTCTTCATTATGAAGGGAAGGAACCCAAACACCATAATAGACAACAAACTCAATCAGGAAGAAGAGAAAAGTCTAAATCTCCACATCATTGACAAATTAAAGAAAATAGACTACACATACAATCAGGTCATTGAAAACATCGAAAAGAGGACAGAACAAATGAGACAACAGCACGACAAAAAGGCAAAACCTACAAAGGTGCAGAAAGAATCACTAGTGTATGTCAAGGTACCCCGACTGATGGATAGAACAAAATGTTTGAAACTTCAGAAAGTGTACTCCGGTCCATACATAGTGTGCAAATTCGTCTCAAAGACTTCTGTCCTCCTCAAATCGGTCATCACAATGAAAACAATGAAAAACCCAGTCCATGTAGACAGACTGAAACTCGTACGTCATGTGAGAAACAATGACTTCATACACAGACTCATTGACCCGAACGACGACCTCATAACCAAACTATGGAAGAAAGACGGAGATTCATATAAAGCGAGACCAACGCTTCTACAAACCAAAAATATATATAAAGCAAAGCCGGCCCACTCCAAGGTCAAGAGGAGGACACCGGTAGGACTAAAACCATAATATAAACTATAGAATATATAAGAGGAAAAGAGTTATCACCTATACTACATAAACAACAAAAAGCTCACTATATCATCGCTACTATTACAAAGAGACATCAACTGTCATATATTATCAACTTTAATATCAAAAGGATCAACACTGACTACTACGACTACTATTATCACTACTACTATTATAATGATTCACAAAGAATCACGACTTACACACCGATCATCAGAAGAAATACTGGAAATACAGTATTTATCACCATAAAGCGCACAAGCTTCATCAATTATTACTATTATTATGATTATCCATCTATACCCATTTCACCACACAAGTAAGTGGCAGGGCGACTCCATATTATTGCTGCTCCTTTAACAAACTGACACTTCAAATAGAACTTTTATCAACATGTCAAAATCCGACATGAAAGGACAGTTTGCGCACTCTTATTAACCCCCCCCCCCCCATAGACCAGTGGAAAAGCGGTGTATACAGGCGGCCGCCCGCATGCATCGCAGGTGTCAACAACACCAGGAGGATGACCGCAATCTGAGCCCTGGATGGCGCCACCACTGGAGCGCGCAAACAAAAGCTCCACTTATGGGAGTGTGATAACGACCAACATGGCAGGGTGACATAGCCACCACCCTGTACCCAGACCAAAGGGTATAAGTTCCCACACATCCCCCCATCTTTCCACAGTCACCCAGTGACCACACCCCTACACACATCGATTCAGTCAGGAGCAGCCCACAGTTAATTTGGTAGATCCCCGCCAGTACTGCGCACTTACACTCATCCTTCACCAACTATCAACTATCAACTATTACTACTACAAACGATCGACTACTACTATTATTACTATCAAATCCCAACAACTCGGGAATCATGAGGTATACACTCTACCTCCTATTAATCATCACACACATCATTTACACGGCAGCACAACCAATAGTGAGGCAAAATATCGGCCTCATCTATGAACAGCTGCCGGGACAAATCATCACCGGTCATGACCTACACGAGGTCATACTGGCCATCCCCTACAACATCCCAATGGCTCCTCGTCCGAAGCCACTCATTTACAACACCATCAGGACTCTTCAACTGACTTCACTAGGACCCCATGACAGCCACGACGCCAAGATGTTACAACAAGCTGCCGACCTCGACCGACTACTACAAAACGTAGATATTAACATTATTAAGACTTTAAAGAACATTGCACACTTTCTCTCGGATCCTATTACTAACAGGCCAAAGAGAGCTATCCTAGGATTCTTAGGGGAGCTCTTTAAATCAATCTTTGGCCTGGCAACCACTAGAGACATGGATTCTATCATCAACGTCATACATCACCTAGATGCTAGAATTGGTACACTGGCCGACGTCAATGTTAAAACTGCACAAGGATTACATGACGTCACCCAGCAACACCAGCAGTTTCTAGACACTTATATAAAACAACAGGACGTTGTACAGGAATCCCTACTCAATATTACCGAATCCATAGACTCGTGGTCTGATGATTTCTCCACAACCCTAACCTCCATCCAAGCCGACCAGGATCGTAGGATTACCCAGTCAGCCATTATATCGGCCCAGGTAATTGTCCTAATGACCAGGATCGCCTACCAACAAGGGTTATACAAGGTGGAAAATTCTCTCAGATTATTGTCCACTGGAATATTAGCACCGGATATGATCCAACCCACAGAACTAGCCCTCAAACTAGCCACCTTAGATACACAACTCAAAATTAGGAACCCAGGATCCGAGGTAACCATCATTGACACCGCATATTACTACTCACAACCAGTTGCACTATACACCTATTCCAAAACTCACCTATACATTCATATTAATGTTATCATTTCTGCCACAGACGCAGCATTTAACTTATATCAAGTAATTACAACTCATGTCCCCATTAACACCGAGAATACGACAAGTTCTGGATCTACCCTATTACACACTGACAAAACTTTCCTCGCTGTCAACGAGGCAGAGACATTGTACTTAGAGATGACAAACGCAGATCTCCTTACGTGCCAAGGCTCGATACTGAAAGTATGCGCTAGGACCATGCCTAGAATACGCAGTGACCAGCCAACCTGCCTCATGGCGGCCTTTAAAGGTGACCAGGCAGACATAGCCAGACTCTGCACATTTCAAGTACACCCTCTGAGACCCATACAAACCCGTGCTATAGCTATTGGTAAAGATAAATATTTAGTAACTACTAACAGGGAGTACTACCACGTCATCTGCCAGCACATGACACCAACTACTAAGAAAGCTTCGGCCTACGCAGTTATTGGTGTCCCATGTATGTGCCACTTACAGTTTGACTCATTGTACCTCCCAAACACCAAAATTCCTTGTAACGAATCTTCTTCAACACATTTTCTAATGCACGCGGCCAATACACCCATACTACTCGCACTCACAAACAATCTCAACATCACAGCATCATCACTACACCACGACCCAATACACATACCACATCTACATACACAAGCTATCATCAAATCTATGACAAACATCAGCAAGCTGTCATCAGACATTACATTAGACCTGGAACCCTTCACCAGGAATATCCTAATAGAAGCCACCAACGCAGCAGACATCTTAGACCGACCCATCCAGGACACACCTATACGTGAGAACATAGCTAGCTTCTTCGCTAGCCCCGTATGGAACTATATAGTACCAGTCACTTGCATTCTAAACGCCGTAGGATTCTTCTACTTATTATATGTATCCAAAGGAAAAGCACTGTTCGCGACCATCCCGACCGTCAGTGCTCGTCCCAACAATATTTCTTGGAAATTTATTAACCCCATCCCCCAGAGTGAAACCAAAGAAAATCACACTATCAATTTAGATCAATACGTTGATGCCCATAACATTTTTACCCTGATATTTGTAGCTTTAATCGTATACGCTGTTATCAAAACCATCTTCAAGTGTAAAAACAAGATTGCACGTCACTTTGGAATGACAAACTCTGGACATAAGACCAATCCTACTATTACTCTCAAAATTTACCAAGGACACGTCAACCACACCATCCCACTGCTATCACTACCCTACGAACGTGACTCTATTGTTAATGAATTCATACCAACCCTGAAGGCCATCTCAGCCCTGTCATGCCCATACCCACGCATAAACATGACATGGAACGGCCCCATATCATTCAACATCAACGGAAAACAGAAGTCATACTATCTACCCAACCACGTCATACTACCCCTAGCGGCACGGTTTTCTATCATACCGGCCCTGAAAGACGACACCACCACCACAGGATTAACCCTTAAGACTATGGAAATGACTACATCCCTACACCAGACAGAAACTCAATACAACATTGACATTGACCCCGATGGTGACAACACTACGTCACTTATCAAAAACCCAAAAGACATGACCACTACCGAACTATTGACAGCCATTGTTATGAAAAAGAGTGAGACAGGAAATGAAACATAAAAATTTATTATAGAAGGTGATAACTCAGAACGAACTTCCTCCATTGCCCCTCGACATTGAGAATGAATATCAAAGATCAAGTATTGCCAAAGATCATTGCATAAACAAAATACACTGCTCAAAACCTATTGTTATACATGTACTATCATACCATACTAAGTATTACACATGGCCTATGTAAACGCTTAGTACATCTATATTATTATTGAAATGAATTTCTTACAGCTTCCTATCGTATGAATTGATTGTATTATAGATTAGGACGGAAGCGCGACATATAGAATCAGTACGTCACATTACTATTACCACTGTACCACGACTTGTATTATGTAAATAATTGGTAAAGGTTAAAAGCTTCCAAAGTGTATAACCATATAAATAGAACGGAAGCGAGACATATAGTACCAGTACGTTACCATCGAAATATTATTAATTTAACACTGCATAACATGTATGTACAAAACACTGTATGAACCTAGAAAATGTGATTAAGAATTGAGACATATTCATAGCATAAGATAGATATATCAAAAACCATAAAATACAAAAAAAAATGTTCATACGAAATACTTTTGAAGCGTGACATAACTCTTCCTCTATGACTTCTCGGCCTGCACGAGGGCGTGCAGGAGTTGTATTGGGGGGTGCTGTCACGCCACAAAACCCCTTATTATACCTTCATCAATTGTATTACGTCATATTACGTCATATTACGTCATAATTATGATTTATGATTATTAATATTCATATTTATTATTATTTGTAATACGCACAATACTTTATACATATTTTCAATCCATATGTCCATCAAAGTACACCCAGACGTCAGACATACCTGTTACTCATAAAGCCAAGCATAACTAACCCCCATGCATAATTAATCCATAGATCACAAGCAGACCCTTATCCCTTGGACAATAGGTAACGGTCAGCCCCTCCAGACGACAAGGCACTGACCGGTCACCTATACACACAATATGTTGACCCCAAGGATTAACTGTCAACACACAAAACAATGCTATAAAGCTGGACACCCTTAATCAGTGTGGCACCGCCAAAGCCACTTGAGCCGGCTGGAGGCCACCTGGAAGGTGGGCGACAAAGCCCCCATGTGTGCATGCTACTTATTATGTAATCCATTACCCATAATGCACTGGACCCAGGCTCCCCACCCGCGGTCCAGCGCACACCACATGTTAAAGCCATGAATATATAATTATCCAATCAAAGGTCAAATGTATATTATCCAATGAAAACCACTGTTACATCTACTTCCGGTCACATGGGCACCCCCTCCACCTGCCGGGCACCTGTACTTATACCCCGGTCAGATGGAGGAGGAAATCACTTATCATTTTGCAACCATCAGTAACTTATATACTGAGCCCTAGTGACTGGTACTCTGATATTAATATTATTATTAATAAAAGATACCAAGTATTGAAACTGACGTCTCACCTCATCTTTACGCCCTCATTGATGTGGAAGGGTTTTCCCTAGCCACACCATCCACGACAACGGCACAGGGCAAAACTGTAGTGGTTTTAGTTTTAAATACTATACCCACATCACCAGCCGCAACAACGTCACCGGACAATGCTGTACAGGACTTAAACACCACACCTACATTACTACTACAACCTGAGGAGTTACAGACTGTGGAACTAAAAGTGGAACTGAATGTGTCAAATCCATATAGCAGGAGGGAAATTTTGACCATTGTTTTTGCAGTGCCCAGTTCACTTACTGCTTCCATTATTATGATGTGTGCCATTGGAGCTTGTGTTAGGCGATGTTGGTTGAGACGTCAATTGTTCGTCTTGAATGCTCAGTTAAATCGACCTGCCACGCTTTTTGGGTAGGTTTAATGATGATAATAATAATAATAATAATAATAATAATAATAATAATAATAATAATAATAATAATAATAATAATGATATGATAATGATGAGATAATATAATAATAATAATAATAATAATAATAATAATAATAATAATAATAATAATAATAATATGATGATGATGATGATGATGATATTATACACTATATAGACATATAGTACCGTAATTACTACCAAGTTTATACTATACTATATAATAGTAGGGCTTATACATTTTACGGCTAGATTATATAACTAACTAACACCATTATTATTATTATTATTATTATTATTTCAGCGACCTCAGCCTGAACGTAACTACTGAGACTGAGGTAAATCAATCCCAGCATGCTTCTGCCGACTCATCTATGATGTCCAATTCAGATCCGGATCCGGAAAGCCCTGTCCCATCTCACTGCACTGCTGCAGCTGCCTGTGGACCTGCCCCTTGCAGGTATGACACATCCAGCAGTGTGGTGTCTAGTATTCTTCCGTTTCAAGGCGTGTACCCCAAAGACCAACCAACTACAGTGTATGACATTCCTCGCGTTATTCCAGTCATAGAGAGAAAACCCATGCTCACTTTTGTAGAGGAAAATATACCGCCACCACTACCTCCCAAAAGGTCTTCTAGCATTCAGTCTCCAACTCAGCAGTGTTCAGGAGCTCCCACCGTGATGAGACTTGGTCAGGATTTAGCTGCTGCTAAGCTGACTCCCCCTTCTAGCATTCAGTCTCCAACTCAGCAGTGTTCTGGAGCTTCCACCGTGATGAGACTTGGTCAGGATTTAGCTTCTGCTGAGCCAACTCCCCCTTCTCGTCTTTGCTCTTCTTCTACCCCACCACCACCAAATGAACCTGACTCGTATGCCAATGCAGACACGTCCCTGACAATGGACATTTACTTACCCGGACTTGATGCAGACCAGGAAGAGCAGGTTCAGGTAAAGGGGAAGAAAAAGCAAAAGAACAAAACCAACATAAACAACAATAACCCGGACTTTGTTTACAATACCAGATCAAAAAAAGTCTAAACGCCAGTGAAGGTTATAAAAGGACACTATCTCATTTATACTTTATTTAGCAAGCGCATGTCATGTATAAATGCTTAGCTAGTTGATTATTATTATTATATTATTTACTATAACATAGCATGGAATATAACAACACATATCCAGACGATATTTATTTATTTAAACTTTACTAGCAAATGCATGTTCATGTATTGAATGCCTAGCTGACTGACTGACTGACTGACTGACTGACTGACTGACTATTCTTATTGCGCCTCATAAATTGAATACTTTACCAAGTGACGTGTGTAGTATTAGTAGTATAAGTTCATATAGTGGCAAGTATAACAAGACTGATTTATTTTAGCGTGTAGTGTTTACGCCCCAGTCTGAGTTATAGTTAGTTAGTTTAGTTTACTTCATATTGTTAGTTTGATGTTAATGTTCAAAACACAATGTACTGTGTATATTATAACAACAGTAGTATTAACTGTAACTATGACTCAATAGTTTAAGACATATTTTAAAGTAGTCATATTTGATAGTAGTTAGTTAGACAGACAAGTAACACAAGTCGTGTATTTTGTTGGATTTTATTCACATAATGAATTGTTGCGTGCATCATAGTTTGATATTGGGTATAGTCGCATATACAGCATTACAACATTGAGGTATTAGTATAGAGATGTGTAACCATATAAAGTATATACGTCATAGTAGTTAACAGTTTCGACATTTAATAAAGTTTACAGTTTAATCATTAAATCGTTTTCTGAATAGTTTTCACTAAACATTTGAACAAAACATTCTAGACTGACGCCTCTACATCTAAAATATGAAAATAGTATACAGTAATCACCACATACAGTGCTTGTATGCCCCTGTAGTCTTTTGTTTGAAAAAATGTATGGTTTATTTTGATCATTTATAAATTTCATTACCTCTTTTGGTTGTTCGCCTAATGAATCAAAATATTCACACACTTTTCCTACAAACATGCACACCCAGTGTATACCGGGACCTGTAGACACGTCAGTATTTATTATATATAATCCAGTGGTATTATTCTTTTTTCTTTCCAATTCATCATAGGAAAGTACACCTTTAAAATATTTTCTAGTAAACGCGTCAGCTAGTAGATATTTAGTTATTTGAATTTCATTCATGTTTCAACTATAACGTTCCTAGATTGATCCACCTTAAAAAGTGCTTCAAAGGACCCATAAATTAACACTGTAACTGGATTATCTGTAGGTTTTGCAAACTTGGCTATAATTCTAGTTTGCCCCCTTCTTAACGGGTTAGAATATGTTTCACCCTTGCTTTTTTCTAAGTCAAAGACGTACATACAATACCCTTGCCTAAATTCTATATAGTTTATGTCTGGAGGTTCCTTCTGGTAGTGTGGCATGGATTCAATTATTCTTGCGTATTCATTAGGATAGTTCTTGTTTGCATAATCGGGCTGCAACACTCGGGATCCACTTGACTGACCATCCACTTGAAAGTCTAAGTAGTTCAAGTGGAACGTCTGAAAATCAAATGGATTTTTTTCATTGTGGCCTGCATACGCAGAGGAGCTTAAAAAAACAATAATCATGCGCTTTGGAATAGAATCTTGAAAAAGATTGTCCATTACCCAATTATAACTACCCTTGGGTATATTGTATGGCTTTATTTCGCTTCTGGTAAATGGATACAAAGCCATTTCCTTATTCATTCTTTCAGCATGTCTAGTGAGCATGCTTGGATTTATTTTTGCAAATGGAACTACAAGTGTTGCGTCGACTATACACAGTTTATAATATTTAGCTGTACTAGTCACTGGTGGTTCGGGTTTTTCACCACCCCCATCCCCATCCCCATCTCCAGTCCCGTCCCCATCTCCAGTCCCACCCCCATCACCATCCCCTTCCCCTTCCCGCTCAACTACTTTTTTACTAAAATAGCACTCAGACTCACCATCTTTAGATGCATACACAAGCCTAAATTTGTCTTCTGACTGATACAACTTTAGGTTAAGTGGGACGTTGTTTAATAGTAATCTATCCTGTTGCGTAACATCGTTGTAAAGACGAGTCTTTAACAACGCCTCTCTACCATCCTCTGTAATCATGTAGCGGGCGGCTAAGCCCATGTTTGGGGACCCGTTTGGTTTACAGTGATTTATTACACGTCCTGTATCTTTATAGAACCCACCCAAAGCCATATACGTCAGTTGATCCATTTTACCTGTGTTTAATAGTGTATCCATCATTACCTTATACGGAAAATTAGTACCAACTGAGCTACTAATAATTTTATGTTGGAGGGACAAGTCTTGTTGTTTAAAAATAGTACAAGCAGGAAAGTTTATTAATGGGACATTGTCTGCAATATTTATGGGTGTGTTTGCGTCTGTTAATATTTGTAGTTTAATAAGTAATGAAATTTCCTTTAATATAATGTAATCAGAAGAGGTATTATATACATCAAATTCAAGCGCTGCATTTTCTGATATTGCACCTATTGGTCTATAATCCTTTGTATATATTTCCTGTATCGCTGTTTCAACTGGTGGAACACTGAAAAGTCCCATTCGACCATCATACCCTTCCTTGGCCTTGTCTAATATGAAAGTCATTTTTTAGGTTTTACACGTTTTTTAACCCTTTTCTTACTTGCAACCTTCTTTTTAGTTTTCTTGACCGGCTTCTTTTTCTTTTTTCTTTTCTTTGTTTTGGGGGGAGTTTTTCTTTTTCTTTTCGGTGGTAAACCTGAGGCTGTTTGACATCTGGATTCACTAAGTTGTCTTTTTAAGTCCGATTTTGCCCTCTGAATTGAACCTTGAGCTGGAGACACCAGTTGAATTGCACTTCCTTTTCCCTCCTGTAGTGGATAGAACTTTTGTCCGTATGTTTCATTTTGAATGGTATTCCACGCTTTAGATGATGGTGTATACTTTACAAATGTCATTGTAGCAATGTTGCACAAAGTCAATATTTATAACAATACTACGTTGCAGTTAAATAACAGTGCTTATGTTAAATTTTCAAAATGTAAAACAAACCTTGATTCTAGTGGAGATTTAGGGGGTATTTTACCACTTGCTGTTAGAAGCCTTATCTTAATTCTGGATATGACAGAAAGACAGACCGGCATGTAATATGGATGTACAATGGCCCCCGACTCTGAAACAATGTTTAATATTGGAATTAGACTACCATGTACTAAACTGTTTTCAACAATGTCACAACACACCATTAAATCCTCTCCCTCTATTTTCCAAATGTTAGTTTCAATTAAGGCACAAGTCCAATTTCCTTCCAATTCTAACACACGAGGTAGTTCACATATAAACTCGATTGGTGTGTTATTTACATGTATTTTTTTAGAGTCAGTAGAAGATAAAAAAACATACATAATCCTAGTCCGGTAAAGCAAAGGTTGTATCCTTTAAGTCTTCCTCAGGGACCCAGGAGTTGTATCTGTCAGGCCAACCATACCACCTTACTATATACCCATCCCGACCCTTTCGCTTGGATTTTTTTATGACCTTATCTATTTCATAAACTATTTCACCATCGGCGCTAACTTGTTGCAATTCATTTTCATAAAATTTCCCTTCTATTGAAACATTGTCCCAACCCTTTAATTTATACAATGGAACATTCTGGTTATTGAACCTTTCTGTTATTGTGTAAATTTCTTGTGTCCATTTTTCAGTGTATGCTCTTTCAAAGGGGGATTTATTCCCAGCTAGTCTAACCCTGTCATTTACCCTAAGTTTAAAAATTGGTTTAGATTTAGGTGGTTTCTTTGGCCGGGGATTGTGAGGTTTATATTGGTTGTTCCATATGGTATATCTATCCCCGCTTCTAGCCTGTAATGGAGTCATTTTAATTGATCTGTGTACAGAGTTATTGTATGCGTCTGTAACTTTTTGTAGAGATCCTGTCCAGTGAGGGGTTCTATTTTTATGCATAAATCGGGTTAGTCTAGTTTTTAAGGTCCTAATTGCCCTTTCCGCGTAATTGGCCTTGACCTCATTAGTAGTGCTATATGACTTTATTTTTTTTTGTTTAAATAATTTTTTAACCCATTTATTTAAAAATTCCGTGCCTTTGTCTGATCGAATTCTTTCTGGCGTGACCTGGGAAAACACTGTTCTCATAGCCTTTACCATTTCTGTCCCTTTTAAAGTCTTTAAAGCAACTGTCCACACAAAACGAGTAAAAATATCAATCATAACTAAAACATAAGAATATTTTTTATTTGCCTCTTCATAGTACACTAAATTCATTGTATCTACATCCCATAAGTAATCCATGTATGACGAAATTACTTGAGGTCTTTTATTAATTTTTCTTACAACCCTTCTATGCAATGTATAAACATTTTGTTTTTCCAACCAATCTTTGACATTTTTAAACTTTATTCCTTGATTTTTAACAGCTTGATACAAGGCGTTAGCACTAGAAAAAGAAGCAGGGTTACTGGGGTCATAATATATATCATTTAACAATTCATCAATGTTTACAACGTCTGCCATTTGTTGGACCACAAATCAGGCTTTGTTAAATCCACACTTGTTTCAGTAATAGGTATGCCGGGTGGTGGTAGTAGTTTCTTTTTCTCCTCTGGTACTATTACAATGGGTTTTTCCTCACCTTTACCAATTACAGTCCGTTTGGAAGGTTGTATAATAGAAGTTGGCGCGTGCTGAATTCCCTTGTAAAATAAATCACAAGCAACAGGAGTAAAGTTCTCACCAGGAATAATTGCATGTCTTAACAGATCAGAAATATGTGATCCAGCCTGGACTTTCCCCTCAATTATTATCTCACCCTTATCATTCCAGTCCATTTCTTTTTCTGCATATTTTAATAATGTTTCTGCTTTTCTTTTATATTTTCCCCCTATTGGAAGTAGGATCAGAGTAGCACTTAGTTTTTTCCCTCCTTCTTGTTGGGCATATTTTTCTTTAATTACTTTAGACGGTTTTTGTTGGGTGCTGTCTTCATGTACAAAGCCTTCCCCTGTATTTTCCATTTTTCTTTTATTTGTTTTTGTTACATCGGCCATGTTTGGTGGAAGTGGAGTTGTTGCAGGTGGTGGTGAAATTCCAGGATTTGAATTGGCTTCTGCTAATATTGGTTTATTTATACTTTTGTCTCTTGTGTATTGTTCATAAGGAATTAAAACCATTTTTCTCATATCAACCTTAGTATAGATTTTTCCACCGTTTTTAATATATTGTATAAAGTCTTGCTGTGTGTTGAAATGAGTTTTTGTTTAGATTTAACTGAAGTTTTTTTCTTAGCTAAGCGCTTAAGAACTTTTGTATGTTTTTTTATTCCTTTTTCCTGGTCTGAAGAAAGTGGTAGATCCAATAGATTTAGGGCTATTTCACTTAACACCAATGCTTGTGTAGGAGTTGTATTTCTTAGCAGCAGCAGGCTTTGTTTTTTTGATGTGTCATACAACAATCGCAAAAATGGTGTATTTAGTTGCAATAAGTTGCTCATACCTTACAACTCAATATTAGAAGGTGAAGAATCCTCTGAACTGACTGAAATGCATGAACTTTCCTCCCAGTCTACGTCCTCCTCTTCTTCCCTTGAACGCCCACTGCTAAATGAATCTCCCTCCACGTCATCACAGTCCAATATAGGCGTTGTAATCCACGTCCTAAGACACTCCAACCGCTGACGTATGTGCAACCTTTCCTTCAGCAACATGGCAACTATTTCAATCAGCATTTCTGGATCCTGAGTTAGCTTTTTCTTCATAAATGAACATACAGGAGAGTGTGTTAAATGTTCAATATCAACAATATCAGCAACCTTCCATGTGTGGAGTTTAACATGACAAGAAAAACATTCCACTATGTCCTTTTTACCCTTGTAGAAAAATCCAGACTTGACCATTTCATCAGAATCAATAGAAGGTAACTCCTTGTCCAAAAAGGAATGTTTCCTCTCTTCCTCATTACTATAGTCAGATTTTGTAGCCATTTTATTATTTTGGTAGGAATACTATGGTGCTTTCTCCAGGGAAAATGCTAGTCTTAACACGTAGGTCCTCGTTTTTGTTGTGAGGTGACAGGTCTATCACTAGATAACCATATGGCTGCTTCATGCAATCTTTATAGGCCTCAGTTATTAGTTTTTCTTGATCCAATTGTCTGCCCAATAGCTTAACTTGTTGTATATCTCTTGGATTTTTCATGACAATGATATAATGACTATTTATCATAATGCTTCGGGCATGTCTTCCTTGTTGAAAAAGGTTTTGTAAAATAAATATAACAGTAATTTTGTTGTGGTGTGACCCCTCAGTAAACAATGACTGGGCCACTGGGGATTGTACCACTTCACACATTAAGTCATCTAAGATAACAACCATGTGATCCTTTCCGTTGTTGGTTGGAATATTTAATCCCTCTATAAATTCCACATCTTTCATGTCTTCAAATGCTGGTTGCCATGCTCCATAACAATATATTATTCTATCAGGTTTTATACTAAACAAAGACGGATGTTTTAATACCTTTTTAAGCCAGGTTGTTTTTCCGGATCCTGTAGCACCACTTACTACCATAGTGGTGGGTGTTATAAAAACGTGCTCGTCTATGTTGTACATGTTAAATAATAATAGCAATAACAACCAAACAACAGACTACTTTTATAGCGTTTAATGTTGCACAACAGTTACACCAACAAAATCAATAATCATTTCCCGTGATACAGTGAGAACAAAGCTTTTCTTCCTTTTCTTTGCTCCATTTTACATCTGATCTTTTGGAAAGGCATAAGTTACATTTTTCTACTATGGCCTGGTTTATTTCTTCATAAAATATTTCCCTAATCTCCTCCCAAAGTTGACCCAATACATTGGACCCTCTGTGGTGCTCTGATACAGTCGCCATTTTGTAGGGCATGCCAATTCCCCAATACCTGTCATATATGGCATTATACAGAGGCAAGCCTTGTGTTTCCTTTAGCTTTTTTCTTACTTGAGAGTTTGTCCTCATTTTTTCCACTAAAATTTCTTTCATAAATTGTCTTCTTGTTTCCAACCATTGCATTGACAATTTTAATTTACTTTCTTGTATGTAGGTGTCTGTTTGGACAACGTTTTCTGCCCTTAAAGCATACATGTAAGCTTCCCTTACATTATTAAAGGATGCACCAAAAACTGATATTTTTGATGGGTAATCATTGGACAGTGGGTGTGTTCTATCATAGAAAGGTTCAAAGTCAGGTATATTAAATGGAGATAATACAAGGTCTAGTGGTTTGGTACTAACCCCATCTGATAAAACCTCCCTTTTACAATAGAAATATGTTAAACCCGCCCTTGACTGTTCGTATGTAAATATGGTATTGTTTTTTGATCTAAATCCTTTGTTTTTTCCAGATTTTGAACTTTGATTTTGTAGAACTTCCCTATACAATAGAATAGGCTCTATTAAACTTTTTTGGTTTATGCCCTTGCAACTAATTTTTTCATCAGTTTCATTTTTTAAAATATATGTTTTACTAGATAGTGCTATCATTTCATCACCCTCTGCCTCAAGTTTAAATAGTCCAGGGGTTCTTTTATCATGTGCTCTATGTTTGTCGCAACAATCCCTGGGGAACCATTGTTCATTAAGAAAATTGTCATCATGCGTTTCTGTACACCGATTATAAATTAAGTTGAAATAATTTTTTTTTTTTTCATTTTTTACCACTTGACCTAGTTTCTTATCAGAGATTGCAATATATGCTGAGTCAGTGTCCATCTCTATGTACTCAAAGTCTGACCTATCAACGAGGTCATCCAAACAATCATAGTAAAACTCCAACATTCTCAGTTTGGCATACTGCAAAATAAAGTAACCTAGATAAATTGGAAGGTCTAAAGTGATACTTTTCTTAACTGATTCAATTTCATACAGGTCATCATCTAATTCTGTTATCTTTCTAAAAATTGGTTGATTGACAGCAATACAAGCATCCCGTTCATTATTTACATACTTTACAGATTGATGTTTTTCTTTATCCATAATTAAAGATCCATATGCACTATTTCCTATCAATTTCATAGTATCAGCTATAATGGCTTTTGCAGGGTCTTTGTCACCACTTCTTCTACATTTTGTTACTTCCTGTTGAAATGGTTTAAAACAATTTTTGGGTGTAAATTCTACAACCTGATGTATATCTGTAACAACCATACCGTGTTCCATGTACCATTTTAGTAAAGGCGTGGCAATTAGAATTCTTTTACCACTCATTCCACCTACGAGTAAACGTCTCTCCTTTTTTGATAGTTGAAATCTATTAATATAATCCTGCATGTGATTTCCCATGCTATCATAGTCTACAGTACTAGTACAAAATACGGGACTCATTTCACTAAAATATTCCTTGGGGGAAATAGTTTTTTCATGTCCCTTTGGCCATTTGGTGGGTACTTTAATGTCTACTTCAATAGACCCAAACAATTTATTTTCTTTTACAGCTGTTAATATCTGGTGCATGCTAGTTTCACCTCTGTGTTCTCTAGCAAATTGAGGAACTATGTTGCAGTCTTCTAAATCTGGTTCAGAATATGATAACTGTTTCAATTCGCACTCCCACATTTCAATAACATTATAACCAGCATTTTCAAGATAGGTTATTCTGTCTGTTGTTTTAGTTTTTCTTGCCAATCGTAGGGTTTCCTCCATTCGTCCCTTTTGACAGCCACAACCATGGAAGTAACAACCCTGAAACTAAAAAACATTTACTAAGCCATGTATTAAACCTATAAGTCTAATACTATTATATATGTATTACATTATTATTATTATTTCATTATATTGACACAGATTTACAACTTACCTCATATATGGTGTTTGTTTTAGCACAGAATCCATCTGCCAGGTATGGGCCTACACGTTTTTCTCTGTTTGAGTTAAGTTTGTGCATTATGTGAATTTTCTCTTGCTTCATTACCCATTCCATCCACTTAAACATGGTAACATACTGGGTTTGTTTTTCTGGTCTAAAATTGGTCTGTTTAAATCGTCTTACATACACCCCTGTAGGAAGGTCCTGACCTATTGCCCAGAGATAAAGGGCATTGCAGTCAAATCCTGCGACCTTTTGACATGTTTTACCCTTTCTTATTAAGGTTTCTCCTGCCTTGTGATAACGATTAAATATAATAGAGGGTCCACCAATAATGTTCTTTTTAAATGTTCTATATAGGTCCTCGTCTTCCCTCCCAAACAATTGAAAGAATGTGTTGCTGTCACTGCTTGTCTTAAATAACATGGCTCTTGCAATACCAGGTACAGAAATAGCAACCTTAAATACATCAATCCCCCGATCAAAATAAAATTCCTGTAACTTTTTTAAGGCTTCAACAAATGGCTTAACGTCTTTGTTGTTATACCATATAAGAAAGTCTTTAAACGTTTTCATGTTTTCCTCCCTCCACACCTTTTCAAGGTAATTGTAATCACTCTCACTAATATTCTTGTCTCGAAGATTAGAATAGAATTTTTCATGGGGTGGAAGTTTTGTTTCTGTTAATCTTTCAATGCTATCAAAGTAGTCATAAGGAAAAAAACCTTTGCTTTCCTCTACCCCATATGCCTTAAGGAATTTTTCATATGACGATCCAGCTGCCAAAAACTGGGACACGTCTAGGAACTTAAATAAGTCTGTAGATATTGAAGTGTATGAATTATTTCTTTTAATTACATATCCTTCTAGATTTGATTGGTTAAAACCCAAAAAAGAAAAGAATTTTGACTTGACTAAATTTAAATCATACTTCGCAGAATTAAATCCAAGGATGGGAAGTTGCTTAATATGTCTTTCAAGTTTTGATTTAATCCTTTTTATTCTGTAGTATAAAAGAAGCCCAGTTCTTTCAGCTGGGGTGCCTTCTCTTTTTTCCTTTTCTATTATTTCCTTTTCCTTCTCCTCCTCCTCCTCCTCCTCCTTCTCCTCCTCCTCCTCATCATCATCATCATCATCATCATCATCCCCCACATCTCCTACCTTCCAATCCCTGTCATGAGTCTGATCATCATCATCTTTTTCCTTTTCTTTATCGTCATCATCATCATCATCATCCTCAGCTTCTGGTGGAGCCCATTTTTTCATTTCACTTTTTAAACCCTCTAAAATGTATCCCCACTTTTGTTTGGCCAATTTTTCAGACTCAGCTTGAATTAGAACTAAATGAGCAAACATTTTACTCAATAAAGTTTCTAAATCCTCTTCAACAAAACAGACTGGATCAGAAAATTGATCAATGTTGCTACACAAAGAAACTGACACTGGAACATGTTTTTGATTCCAAAATAACTTTTCTGTTGGTTTCTGGGTCACTGGCTGGAGCATGGCCTCAAAGTCGTACACAGCATAAAAGGGAAAAAGTCTGTTTGACTCCTCTACTATATATCCAAATTCTTTTAGCTCATCAAACACATTGGAAGGTGGAGTAAAAAATCCACCAGGAAACTTTAGCCTGGTTCGGCTATCACAAACAGTCAAATGCTTTTTAAAGTTTTGATTGAACTTAAAGTGCTTGAAACACATGGGGCATTGAAATTTAGAAGCATACACAGCAAAGTCATATATGTATGACAGGTGATGTTGAAAAGCATTTAGATGCATCACAGATTTATAACGTGTGGATGGTTTATATATGGTCACAGCCACATCATCGGGTTGTAAATCATGCACATATACAGACACCTCAAAACAACGTTCAAAGGCTGGAAGGTCCCTTAAATCTACTCCCCCATATTTTTTGGCAGCCTTAGGAATAGAGTTAGACATATATTTTCGCCGTTTTTTGTACGAAACCCCAACATATTTTGCCAGTTGTCTTTTCCGTGTTTCACCATTGTGAAGAGCCAAACATCTAAAAGCGCAAAGAAAGTCTTTATAATAATGTGTTCCATTTCCTGGGGGGTGTTCTAACGCTTCAACACATCTTTTGTTTTTTATATATGCAGGAATTAACCCCTTCCCCATTGGATAGCCAGATTTTGAAACATAATATACAACATTAGTTACTAATGACAGCTTACTCTTTGTGTTAAGTCTAACATTCTTGAAGTAAGCGTCCAAATCAAACTGTCGTATTCTATCCTTAAGCCTTTCTAGGTCAGATATACTGGAGATCTGTTCCATGTTTTGGTCAAATATCATCCGATTGTGATGAGCCACAAAGTATCTATGCTTTTTTGTTTCAATGTCTTGTAACATTAACCCAAATGTTATATTCAATTTGAATGTTTCGTCCTCACTTGTATGAATGGTGTCGAGATTGTTTATAATCTCCTGAACACCCCCTTCCAAATCATTTGAGGGAAAGTTGTATGTGTTTTCCACACTCCCCTTGCTGTGAGGAGCTAATATAAAACGTCTGTTTGAGTTATATTGATCTTTTAAGTCTTCATCTATTTCCCCGTCTTGACCTATCCAAGGCGGGTTTTCAATTGGAAATGGTAGCTGCTGAAGGTTATCTGCACCCCCATGTTGCAAACCTCTGTGAACATGCAACAGCTTTCTGCTTTCTGCTATGTATCCACAAATAGAACATTTTACAACTGGACCTTTCTTTTTTTTACAAACTTTAGGATGGGGCTCAGTAACAGCAGCAGCTAAAAGGGGTGGATACTCCTGTTCACTGTGTCTGTTGGGTGGTAGGGGAAGTTGGGACATTTTTTCCTGTATTTCTTTTGCTCTTTCAGCTCTTTGAATGATACAGCCTTAAGAATTTTATTTTGAATTCTATCTTGTTCTTTTAGTTCCTTTCTTGCCAAATCAACTGCAATTTGATTTTGTATAGCCTGTTGTTCCCTAAGCGTGCCCAAACCCTGTACCATCTCACTATACTTTACTTTGTAACCCCCTCCTCCTCCAACTAATGGTTGCTTTCTCTTTAAATTTAGACCCTGAGATGAATTGTTTAAAATGACCCTTTCAATAAATGGAAAATTGGCAAGTTCAATTTCAACTGCTCGGTCCTTTACATAAGGGTGCAAATGTAATCCGTTTACGTTAGACCATTGCATTAATTCATTTTTTCCTAAAAACTTTTGCACATCACTTTTCAAACGAGCTTCCGCGTTGTGGTGTCTCTGAAATAGCAAAACATAATTTAATCTAATGGTAGTAAATAGGTAAATCTTTGTATGAAAATAATTAACAATCATATTTACCACTTGTAAAATGACTTTTCTCTGCTGCAAATACTCGTTGTTGGGGTCGTACTCGGGTCTTTTCATGTAGTTTTCAAACTCGTTTAAGCTTTGAATTGAATCAACAGCGTTTTTCCAATCATGGCAGGTCTCTTCCCCGGGTTGTTGAACCTATAAAATGATATGTCATTAATTGCCATCATGTATCTCTTAACGTATCCAAGTTTAATATAAACATCACACATTATTTATGCAACGACCCCCTGAAAGAACACTATTTGAGGCGGACATTGCACCGATAAGAGTTACAGCTTGCAGTCAGCAGTCTTATACATTAAATGTATTCAACAATATCCCATCAGATTGGTTTTAACATATACTACGCATTCATGGTTATATGTATAGTCTAACATATATAATGACATAATGGGTTGTGTTTAAATATCTAAATCTTACCCATCCAGCGCGAATAAGCCTTAGCCTTTCCATAACTTCGCTTTTATCCTGCAGATTTTCTGCCTCAGCAAAACGAAGTAGAGTTTTCTCATCAAAAATACACTCCATGTATTTTGCCAAGGAAACAGAATTCCACACAACACGCGATGACTCCATTGTAAATAATCCTTTTTCTTTGGTGTAGAAAAGAGGTCGTCCTAATGGGAGTAACCGGTAAGACTATAGTGGAGATCTGTCCCTTATCAATAGCACTAACACACTTAGATAGGGATGGGTATTAGTGTCACGTAGATACAGCGAAGTAACAGGAGGAATGGGCAGTTAATCTTACTTAAGAATTGAGCAAAGAAAGTCAAGACGGATATTGAGATGTATCACTTCTACTGCACTTAATACCCTGTTGTATATACACGTCAATGTCTAACTACTATGTGTGTAAACACATACATTTAAAGATGGTAACCTATGTAAATTTACCATGTTTCCCATTATTGTCTCCCTATATGAATATGCGCAGATAAAGACTGGTACAGGTAAGATGACCTAGACAGGTAGATAGCCACACACACACACAAGCGTCTAACAATCAGCCATGGATAATTCCAAAATGGGATGTGATTTACACAACTTCAAAACTTCAGTAGAAGGGGTTACTGCTAAGGTATGGGTAAAAAAATCCACCAATACCGGCACCGCCGCTGAAATGACTTTCAAGCTGGGAAAAGGATTGCTTTTACAAATCGAACGTCGTGTTGGAATACCACATGCGGAAATCAGGATGGTTTCTGGGTCAAGAAATATCATCATCCCCCGCAAGACATGGCAGGACATGATGTTAAGGCGATTTGATTCTGTTGTCAACTATTTTGACCCACAACACCCAACATTTACGTGCAGACACATTCATGGATACATTGTAACCAAACTCGCTAAGGATCGGGTTTATTTTGTCTCAAAAAGGGATCCAAATGGAACATTTTATATGGGAAAAAACCAATTGGAAGTGTCATTGGACATGCGCTCTGCGGCCAACTACATGCAGAGCAGCGCTTCGATTTTTGGTTCTAAATAAATGTACGGACAGGCTTTTTGCCACACGCTATAAAACAATAATAGTGTTGTGAGTATTAAGTTTTAAACACGTTTGTATCACATGCTCTGTGTCACATGTCCTCATCATAAGAGGATGCTTGGTTTATTTTTGTTTATTATGGGATCCCTAAAGAGGGATCCGTTTTGCGGGTTTGTCAACGAAATGTCATAATTATGACACAAACGTTGACAAGCCCATAATGACCAGAGGAAGTGCGCTTCCTAGGTCAATGCGGCAAAGCGTTCACCGTAGAACACAAGAGTGGTCTAGTGGTGAGAGACAAATTGACCAGCTATCTAATCTTGTTATGTACTAAAGCTGTAACCAAAGTTTGGGTGTGGTACGTGAAACGTATATGATTTAACCTATTCATACTAAACCTATCAATGCATAGACATAGCTACAGTGTCGCTTATTTATATGAGTTGAACAAAATGATAAAACTTGTCAAATGTGTCTATTGTGAGCATTTATAGCGATGAAACACTCCGCATGATTCGGATAAAAACTGAGCATCGCTTTGTGGCGCCATCTACCGGAAATCTGTGAACTAGCGCATCTCATAAACCTGGATACGCGTCTCATGGACCTAAATGAGTTTTCGCAAGATGTATCGTTGATTGTAGTCAGTCTAGTGCATTATGATAATGTCCATGATTTGCACATAATTAAAACTGACCCACAGGACGCTAGCTAGTACTCAATATATATATATATATATATATACTACTATCCATGGTAACAACATTATTGACAATAACCTGGACTCTGAAACTGCATTACATAATGTATCTCGGTAATGAATAAACCCACTGTCCAATATTGAATGCGTGTTTTAATCCATTGGTGCATTATAAAGTTTCAGGGCGTTATTTCCATACAACTATAACATATGATTATCAATTAATTATATTTATTCGCAGACTTAGTCCTAACGCAATAACATTCACCAGGTATAAACCCTATGGGAAATGTGTATGTTTTTAAGTATTGTGGGACCCCTAAAGAGGGGTCCATTTTACCAATGGCTAGCTCCTATACCATAGCTATGGTGTGGAAACTAGACCATTAGGGCTCTGCATGGTTGGTGGCTCGTAAATCATATTAAGACATATGAATTACGGCGCGGAAACCATACCAAGACCTTAGTAAGGTCTGGCAAAAGCTCTGGAGCAATTGGCAAGGCCTAAGGTAAGTGAGGAAAACCTGAGAGAATTAGCCTCATATAGATCTTCAAAAGTCAGCATTATGGTGTTTCAATTCAAATTTATTGTTTTGCATTGCGCGCTTCTTAATAAGGAAAATGCTTGTTCCTACTGATATATATATATAACATATAGTAGTATTACTACCCGCAGGATAATGTCCCTTTTAACTTACACCATTTACTAGTTAAAATAAGACCACAATAGTCCCAACTTAACGTGAATTCTTCCATTGTTTCTTTGTGTCCCCATCTGTCGGGAAATTCAAGAACCACAACGTGCTAAATGTGTAAGCTTGTGGCGCCACCTATCAGAAAGGCAATAACTACATCGCTGCGTTTTTAACTGCATATAAAGCAAGGTGTCCTATATATCTACAAAGGCTATTCTGATAAGATAATAAAAACGTTTAGCTGTACCTTCTTATCACAACACTTATCACAAACCTGTTGTGACGTGTGATATGATACATGCGTCTGTTCTAAATATAGGACACATTAATTAAATCCAATTAGACAAAAGTTTATAAATACGTCGACCTACATTAACAAAAAAAACTTGACCTTAAGGGCAATGACCTATATTATGACCTACATATTTACATACTCCAATTAAATGGTCTATTAACCTAAATTCTCCAATATAGCTCAAAAAGTAATGATCTACTGACCCAAATCCCCCACCATAATACCTGGCTATGTGATAACTACTACTAACAGTACCCAATGCACCTGTGAGTGTGTAGGCCCATACACCACATACCAGCGACAACTTGGGGACAGGCCCCGCGGACAGACCCGTGAGAGTAAGGGAACATCCACAAATGACGTTGCCTATTTGCTCACCATTTCTCGATAAACTCTTTTATGCTTCATCAAAAGGCAGATTAACATATCTAGGGCTAACCTTTGAACTAACAATGATAGAAACTAGCTTTAAAAAATGCCAGAATCCTCTCAATGTGAATTGGGCTGTAACGGTAGTTCACAAAACGGCCACTACTAATAGGCGCCTATGGCAAGCCTAATGGGTAAACTTCCCTTAATCCTGGTATAAGGGACCAAAACCCTGCTTTTGGGCCCAAAAGCAGGGTTTTGGTCCCTTATACCAGGATTAACATCCCTTAACCAGGGTTTAGAGCCCAAAACCCTGGTTAAGTGGCCTTAACCAGGGTTTACAGCCCAAAAGCAGGGTTAAGAGCCCAAAAGCAGGGTTTTGGTCCCTTATACCAGGATTAAGAGAGTTTACCCATGCATTGTCTAGTTAAACAGGGATTAACATACATAATCCTGGTATAAGGTCCAAAATCCTGGTTTAAGTCCTTAACCCTGCTTTTGTCTACAATGTCTGGGTTTGAGCTATACCCAGCTTTTCTCCCAAATACCCCTGCATTGTCCCTAAACCCTGACTTTGTACACAATGTAGGGGTATTTGTACTTAATCCCATACTTAGTATACCAAATACCTGGTTTAAGTACTAATACCCCTGCATGCTCACAATGCATGGGTATGATACTACCCCTACATTGTAACAATGCATGGGTACCAGTACCCATACATTGTATACAATGCGTGGGTACTGGTACCCATGCATTGTATACAATGTATGGGTAGTGGAAACCCATGCATTGTAGACAATGCAGGGGTACTGGTACCCATGCATTGTCTACAATGCATGGGTACCAGTACCCATGCACTGTTACAATGTATGGGTAGTGGAAACCCATGCATTGTATACAATGCAGGGGTAGTATCATACCCATGCATTGTGTACAAAGTCAGGGTTTTGGACCTTATACCGGGATCATGTAGTCTACATCTGCTTGTGCAGCTGTACTGAGGAGGGTATAGGAGGGGTAAGTTCCTTACCCATGCATTGTGACCAATGCATGGCATTGGCGGATCCAGGATTTTCCAGAGGGGGGGGCCCAAACCAGGCCAGCTATGGACTGGCTGTTTCCGCGCACAGCGCAAGCAAAGCGCAGTTTAAGAAAATCATAGCGGCCATACTAAGCTCCCCCCAAGAAAATTCTGATGGTCTGTGTCTATATGGTATAGCCCCCTTCTCACTTTATTCCTCTCTTTTCTCCTCTCTTCTTCCCCTCTTTAATTTTTTTTTATTTTAATTTTTTAAATATTTTTTTTTTTTGGGGGGGGGGCCAAGGCCCGTCGGGCCACCCCCCTGGATCCGCCAATGCATGGGTACTGTAGCGAGTACTCATGTATTGGTCACAATGCAGGGGTAGAGGGAGACTACCCAGACATTGTTACTAAAACCTGGTTTTTGGGAGTTAATCCTGGTATAAGCGTACATATACCCCTGCATTGTATAGAATGTATGGGTACTGGCACACTACCCATGCATTGTTAACAATGTAGGGGTAAGAGAATGCATGGGTAGAGTGAAACCCCTGCTTTATGCAGTAAGCATGGGTAGTGGGACATGTACCCAGACATTGTTACAAAAACCTGGTTTTTGGGAGTTAATCCTTGTATAAGGGTACACATACCCATGCATTGTGAAGAATGCATGGGTACTGGCACAGTACCCATGCATTGTCAGTTATACCAGGATTAAGTAGTACATGTACCCAGCCTTTGCTCTACCCCTACATTCTCTAGTTAATCCTGGTATAAGGGACAAAAGCCAGGATTAACTCCCTTAACCAGGGTTAAGAGTACCTTAACCCAGGTTTTGGTCCCTTAACCTGGGTTTAGGGCCTTATACCTGGATTAAGGTCTCTAAACCCTGGTTAAGGGAGTTAATCCTGGTATAAGGTCTCTAAACCCGGGTTTTGGGTGCAAAACCCGGGTTTTGGTCCCTTATACCAGGATTAACAGAAGTTTACCCATTAGGCTTGCCATAGGCGCCTGTCGCATTCGTCCTTAATGCAGGGTCAGGGTCACGTTTCTTCACTGAACCCACACACAGCCAAAAATCATCATCTCATTTCAAGAGAATGTGATAACTAAACTCGCCTGGCGGACACATTACTAGCTTTTTGAAAGTTATAAGAAACTTCTTAAAGCAGGCAGGCAAATGTATCTATCTCATGTTCTTGAAATGAGCTAATTATTTTTGGCTGTGCAGCTCCCCCCCCCCTCCCACCTATGGCCACACCCCTAGCAGCAAGGTGATGTCATTTGTGAACGTTCCCTGTGGGCAGGGTGAGCCCTATATTTACACCACTCTACCCCGCATTATGATGTTGTTGGGTGCAGGTAGCCTATTATGAGACGTGGTATAGTGGGATGATACACGGCCACTTCACCGTTGGGTGGTATAGCAGAGGTCAGAGTTTCCTCTACTACTACGTCACAGGGAGTTGATTGGGGGGCAAACAAAGGCCTCCACGTGGTAAGGTAGTTGCACCATGATAGGATAGTCAGACCAAACCTTTTTTTTTAACGTGGATTTATTGGATCTAATCACCCTTTCAGGTGAAAACTAGCTTGGGCGCATTGCCCTTCTGCCGCCAGCACCCCTATCTATACATAAATTCTTTGACGGTCTTTAATAAATCTATTGCAATGGCATCCTTATAATAATTATCCTTATAACATGGTGTACAAAAAGATGTTTCATTCTGTTATTCCATAATGTTTCCGATGAGATGAGATGAGATGAGTGTTCAACATGTCATATGAAATTCTTAATTGACGTTCATAAAGCAGCGAGGGTAGTCTTTCTTAATTGCTAATTTAAACTTCCAAAGGGTCTCTATCTCCGTGTACATAGGTTTCAGTTCATTCCACCTTGTTATGCCCCTATACAAGACGCTACATATTACTATTGGTTTTAAGGACCTTGGCACCTTTAGTCGTATGCCTTGATTGCGTCTAGTCGGGAGAGCCCTTATAATATGTACTTACCTGGGTCGTAGTATAGTCTGCAGTTTTTACTACAGGTATACATATGATGTAATAAGAGAGTCCTTAATCATATGTTTTTTTTATAACAATTTATAATGTATTTATGTGATCGTTACTGTGTGAGATATGGTTCATATACCCTATAAAGTATTACCCACGTGGTGTTTGTTTGCCCCCCGCTGTTCTATTATTAGGTGCAATCTACAACTCTAACCTCTGCTATGGGTGCTGTACAATGACGCTGTAGGATTCATATTGGTGTATGACTTACTTTATACTTTAGAGTTAAATATGACTAGTGCGCTAGGCGTCTAAAGGGTTGCTCAGCGGCTGGTAGGAATCAAGCTAAAAAAAAGATATTTTGAAATGTTCAAATGGAGGCCCATGAATAGCGTTTCTATATTGGTATAGATAAACGTCTTCAAATATTTGTCTGTGCTAGAATGCAGTTCACCGGCTATAGATGGTCTACAGAGCAGGTCATAAGCCACAGTGGCAGCTCACTTACTATAGAGAGCAAGTCAGTGGCTAGCTGTGTAGCTCAGTGGCTAGTGACCATTGCAGTGGCTACATTGAAGTCCTGTGGCTAGAGGGCAGATCAGTGGGTAGAGAGCAACCCCCGGGGGGGCACTTCATATATTTTGTATACACAGGTGTGCGGCTGGGAAGGGCACTTTTTGAGCAAAATCCCCCTCACCAAGGGTCTGCTTTTCACCAAAATCCCCCTCACCAAGGGTCAATTTTCACCAAAATGCCCCTCACCAAGGGTCAATTTTCACCAAAATCCCCCTCACCAAGGGTCACTTTTCGGAAATTTCAACACTTATCCCCAAAAAGGGTCACTTTTGACCAAAATTCTTACACCAAGGCCGACTCCTTGGGGAAAATTGCTAAAACATAGGCACTTTTGTCCGAAATCCCCCTCAGCAAGGGTCACCTTTGACCAAAATCCCCCTCACCAAGGGTCACTTCTGACCAAAATCCCCCTCACCAAGGGTAAGGGTTGTCAAAGGGCCAGCCGCACACCTGTGTCAAAAAAAATTGAGTACCCCCCCCCCCCCCGGGAGAGCAACCCAAAGTCTAGAGAACAACTCCGTGGCTAGAGTGCAACTCAGTGGCCCCGAGGGAACTCAATTTTTTTTTGACACGGGTGTCAGAAGTGACCCTTGCTGAGGGGGATTTTGGACGAAAGTGCCTAGGTTTTAGCAATTTTCCCCGAGGAGTTGGCCTTGGTGTAAGAATTTTGGTTAAAAGTGACCCTTGCTGCAAAGAATTTTGGCAAAATATGACCCTTTTTGGGGGGATTTTGTTGAAATCTCCGAAAAGTGACCCTTGGTGAGGGGGATTTTGGTGAAAATTGACCTTTGGTGAGGGGGATTTTGGTGAAAAGCAGACCCTTGGGAATTTGCTCAAAAAGTGCCCTTCCCAGCCACACACCTGTGTATACAAAATATATGAAGTGCCCCCCGGGCTCAGTGGCTAGAGAGTAACTCAGTGGCTAGAGTGCAACTCAGTGTTTAGAGGGTATTGCTCTGTGGCTACGGAGCAGTTCAGTGGCTACAGTGTAACTCAGTGGCTAGCCCTTTAAGGACGGCATGTCACTGACAGACAACATTTGTCGTCACGATGCACCAAAGCAGCCATAACGAGTAACTCACCAGTACTGCATTGGTGCATCATGCCGACCCTTCAGCACTGTCTCAACCTCATAAGGTTGGAATGATCATTGAATTCAACACTGCATCATGAAGACCAAGGCATGATACATAAATGCATTATGATGCCCTTAAAGTTAAATGACTAGAGAGGAGCTCAGCAGGTTGAGAGCAGCTCAGCAGTGAGTGGGAGGGGTGAGTTCTGCATCACAACAAACACTGATTACCCCGCAGGCCCTTTTAACACCAGCATGGTATGATGCTTTATGTGTCAGAAACACCCCCAGTAAAGGAAGGTATTCAATGAACCATGACCACTGTACCTAACTAGGTACACATGTGGGACCTGGAGCAGGAGGTGGGCACAGGGGGAGGGGGGGTCTCCCAGTGGCCGCACTGAGGTATAATTTGCACACCGACTTCAGCACAACTTTTCAGAGCGGTAACAGTCAAATGTCAGTAGGGATGAAACGGAGGAGCGGTCATTCCATCCTTAGAGTAAACGGGAAGGGCGGTCAACCCCTAATCTCATTGGGCTTTCTGGTTGAAGGTTTATTGAGTTTAAACAGCATTAATTGACTACAAAACTATTTATGATTATTAGAAAGGACTGATTGGTAAGTTTGCAGTGTTAATCACTGAGTTTGCCATTGCTCTGTCTGGACCTCACTTTCCCAATAAAGGGGGTGGTTATTAACATGTACATTTTCCCTCAATAGGAATTAAGTGAGGAGCGGTCAAAACTCTGCCAGAACTTCTCAGTGTGAGAAGGGGGGGGGGGGGGGCGTTGGGCGCAGTAGGTAGTCACTTTCAGATAGTCAGTGCCCCCCCCCCCCCCCCATCTCCATCCCCCGGGGAGCTGCTCCATCATATAGGGAGAGCTACTCACCGGTGCAAGCCATGTGAAAGGGGACTATTTTATGTTTATGGCCTAAGAGTGAGTTATGACAGAGATGAATATTCCCAAGAGCTATCATGGACAATGAAAGAAACTACTGCCTACCCCCATCCAACAACCAGGACGATCTCTTTGTTTTTTAACTCAATAATATCACAAAACACAAATACACGTTTATTTGAGAGAGACATCTGAAAATCTTTTTAGTAGGAACTGACACATTATTCCTTTTCTGGCTTTAGTAGATTTGTCCTGTGGCAATGTATTTGAACTACATATACATAGTGTAGGTAACTGTTATCGGGTTATCACCCAGTCCCTTATCTCTCCTGCACAGAACAACAGCCTTGT
>OX381707.1:48345467-48579699 GCA_947462335.1 Harmothoe impar | reverse complement strand
TCGGCAAATGGGCGTGGCAGCCGACTTTTTCTTCAATCGCTGAAAATGGATCGTACCGACAAGACGTTTGAGCTGCGGCAGCTCTCAGATGGGGTATATTCAGTGATAGTAAACGAGGAAATGGTGGGCAATGTCGCCGAAATATTAAGCGACATGCGAGTGGCCGACAACGGGACAGATGAAGAAGGCTTTGGGACGTTTGTTGACATTATAGCCGAGGGAGTGCAGGCTATCCAAATGGAATCGCCAGTAGTAGAAGGAGCTTGTGGGGCCGACAACGAAAACGACGATAAAGACGTGTCCGACGACATTTGTGGTCTGATTTCAACGATAGAAGAGAGGGATTACCAACGTAAAATACGTGAGGTTAATGCACAACCTGACGTGGAGGTAAACTTGCCGCTGGCAGACCTTTCCCTAAACTGCGAGCTGGAGGAAAATGCTGATTGTCGATCGAAAAACACCCCCCGAAAAGGTGAAGGCTCCTCCAAAAATGGGAAAAAGGGCACCCCCAAGCCCCCCAAAAGTAGGCCCCCCCCGGCCCCCCCTGCAGAAGGTAGTGCTCAACAACAAATGATGACAGATGACGAGCTCTCAGACTTTGTGGACGCCCAGAGGTCGGCCAACACTGTCAAGAGGACAAAGCAGGTAAACCAATGATATTTTATGTCTTTAAAATAGTGGTTCTTATGTACTGACCGACAACAGTTGGGTTAAAATTAATTAAATAAATTTGGAGTGTAAAAAAATGGCCCAAAAAATTGAGAAATTGGTCCAAAAAATGCAGAAAATTGACCCAATTTTGCCCTATATTTTACAGGTAATCAGCAAATTTGTGCAGTTCGTGGCCGACAACTTTCAAGACCATCGCAAGATATGGGACTTGGACGCAGGGACACTGAATAATTACATTTGTAATTTCCTGTTGGGTGCCAAGAGGGTCGATGGAACGCCTTATGAACCCGACACACTGACTTCTATGCTCCGAGCTATTGACAGGTACCAAAAACTGACCTCAAATTTATTTTTTTAACAAAATAAGTAAAAAATTGGCCAAAATTGGCCAAAAAAAAAAAAAAAATTGACCAAAAATTGTTTAATAAAATAAGTAAAAAATGGACCAATATTGGGCCAAAAAATGTAAAAAAATTGACCAAATTTGACCAAATTTTCTGAAAAAAAATGTAAAAAAATATTAAAAAATTGTTTTTTCATTTCTTTATCTACAGGCACCTCCGTGAGAAGCGTTATGAATATAACCTGCTGCAGGACGATGAGTTCAGCGGAGCCAGGGCCATCCTAGCGAGTCGCCGAAAGCAATTGAAAGGCATGGGGAAAGGAGGGCGCCCAAACCGGAGTGAGGCGTTAACCCCAGGGATGATTGACATAGTATGGGAGATGAACTTATTTGGCATGAGCTCCCCAAAGGCTCTTCAGAACGGGTTATTTTTCTATTTAACCTGTGGATTTGGTTTCAGGGGCTGCCACGAGTCCCGGCAGTTGAAATGGGGGGATGTTAGCTTGGGGAAGGATGAGGAGGGGGATCGATTTCTGCAACTGGACTGTGAGAGGATAACGAAGACACGGCAAGGCCTGGAGGGGGGCCACACAAGGGCGTACAACCCCCGGGTATATGAAGATCCAAATTTTGACCGTGACCCCATAACATTATATGAACTCTTCACAAGTAAAAGACCATCAGACATGAGAGCAGCCGCCTCCCCATTCTATCTGAGCCCCCGCCCTGTGTACAGGGACAGCGATGACGTCTGGTATAAATCTGCTCCTATGGGTATCAACACCCTATCTAAAATAATTCCTACGATTGCTGAAAAGGCTGGCCTGGAGGGTCGTCTGACGAACCACTCTTTGAGAAGGACGACCTGCCAAAACCTGCTAGCGTCAGATATCCCATCTACAGCCACCATACAACTCACCGGCCACAAGTCAGTCGACAGCCTCAGCAACTATGCTGTGGCCACAAAGCGACAACGGAAAGAAATGTCGCGCATAGCGACAGGGCAATCGGCAAAAAGAGCTCGTGAAGAGAAGGAAGATGCCATTGAGGAAGAACCCACCATTGAGCCTCTCTACCCCCCACCCCCTCCTCAACCTGTTATCCCAGTAGTCAATGCTGAGGCCGGAGTCCCCCCTGTGCTCCCGGCGGGCATGGCCGAGCTGCGGGCGGCGGCGAGTGGCCTGTTCACGGGGGCGGCCATCTCCGGCGGGGTCATTAATATCGCCTTCAATTTTCAGCCGAATACCGCTAATAATACAAAGATGGACATATCTAATACTCAGCAGTCGGACAACTAAGGTCCCCCCGCCATGTTGATCATAATAGAATAAGTTGTTACCTTTAATTAAGCGAGTTTTGTCGGTTGAAAAATCAGTTATCGTAATCCGAAATGTGCGTGTTATCTCCATCTTGTCTCCCTGTAAACTGGCGAAGTGATCCCGGTGAGCGCCAAAAAATTATGAACCGCGCATGCGCTAACCTCAAAGACAGCGCACATAGCCTCGATATTTCTAGTATTAAAAGTAGCCTCTGTGGCTTTTCCGTTTAAAATTGTGTTGGATTCCATTATATATATTAAATTCTGATCGATACAAGTAGTAATAGCCATAACATAGTGTATAATTAAAAGTAAACGTAAAAAAAATTGACGCCTTCCCGCGCAAAAAAAAAAAGTCTCGCGCCCACGAGAGAAGACGAGACAAGACGAGAGCTGGGATTCAAAATGGCGATTTCGGCAAAGTAACTAACGTAAGTGTACCCTAAGAACGCTGTTAGACCGTATGTGGTTATAATAAATGATAAACACAACTCGTGGGCGACGGACGGTTCGATTACACTCGTGCATACGCCACTGATCCACTTGTGTCGCTTATGAAGCGACACGCGTGGATCAGTGGCGTATGCCACTCGTGTAATCTCACCGTCCGACGCCCACATCGTTGTGTTTATCGTTAGTAGTCTACCCCTTTCTGTGATCCAATATGCACCCCCGGTATGCACTCTTCCTAATAGCACCCCCACTGGTGCATTGCATAAAAATAGCCCCCCTGACCTCATTTCTTGAGCTATAAAAAACATAAACCCCTCATTAAAATCACAATATCATGGCAGTCAACATGAATGGAGCCATTAGTGGAGAAAGATAAGAGTCTCTGTTTTCTGCGGCCTACAATATTATGGTGACATTCTAAGATTCTTCATGTCAAAATGTAATAAATAAATATGAGTTGTTAAAAGTTGTTACCATGGGGATGTTGGTAATTGTGTTCTTGAAGACATATGTGAAATCCAGATGTGTGTGCCACTGCCCAATGCTGTCCCTAGCCATTTTAAGTTAACCTGTTCTGTCTGAGTCAGAAGGGTGCCTAGGGCCAGAGCTACACTACCCCCAACTGCTGTGTAGGTGCCCCTCTCCTGCCTAGATCACAGAAATGTGAAATATGTTCAGATGCATTCACCATGATATTTCTGGATCTAGGTATGATAGAAACCTGATCTTTACAGATCTGAAAAGCTCTCATAGGGATGTATATTAATGGAACCAATATGTATTCTTTAACTCAATTTTCAAAATTTATCAAACTCCCTAGCATAACGCACAAAATCACCCATCCACAAGGTCATCAGAAAAGATGTAGCATGGCAACCCTCAGTCGCCCCTGCACCTTTAAAAGCATTTATTCTAGCTAATGAAACCGCCTTGAAGAAACTTGTGGTCAAAGCACCTTATAGACAGAATATTTGTAAAGAAGAAAGGATGTCCCTCAAATCTTTAATGAAAAATCGCAAGATAGTAATTAAACCAGCTGATAAAGGGGGATCCATAGTCATCCTAGACAGGGCAGATTATGTAGCAGAAGGTATACGACAACTCTCTGATACTAAATTCTATAAACAGGTCCCTGAAGACCTAACCACGGCCCATAATGACTATATCAACACTCATATCGATAGGCTCCTAAAGCTTAAAGAAATGACACCGTCCTTTGCTGTAAAGTTGCGCACCACAAAACCTAGGACGGCCTATCTGTATCTTCTCCCCAAGATACACAAAGGTATAATACCCCCACCTGGACGCCCCATTGTGTCTGCTAATGGGACCCCCACAGAGAAAATCTCATGCCTAGTGGATCATTATCTAAGACCCTTTGTCCAAGACACTAGGTCCTACATAAGAGACACTACAGATTTACTCATGAAAATACACGCCTTAGGTACTCTACCCAAGAACAGTATTTTATGCACTTTGGATGTAACCTCACTGTACACCAACATCCCCAATATTGAGGGAGCTTTCTCAATATACAAACTCTTGTTTGACACGAGAACTCCACCCGAAGGGGAATTATCAAATGAAGCTATCTATACACTGTTATGGATAGTTCTCACCAAAAACAATTTTGACTTTGATGGTAACCACTACCTCCAAATTCAGGGCACAGCCATGGGAACCAGACTAGCACCTACTTATGCTAATCTCTTCATGGCCAACCTAGAAGAAGCCAAAATTTATACCTATAAATTACAACCACTCTTGTGGGGGCGATTCATAGACGATATCTTTTTCATCTGGCAACATGGTCAGGAGGAACTAGATATATTTACCCTCTATCTAAACAAGATGCACGATTCTATCAAATTCACAGTGGTCTCTTCAACCACCCAAGTGGACTTTTTAGACACAACCATCAATTTAGACCCAGAGGGAAATATCAAAACTGACCTGTACACCAAACCTACAGACAGTTCCAATTACCTCCACTTCAATTCGGCCCACACCCGACACAGTATTAGAGGTATTCCTTACGGCCAATTCCTTAGAATTAGACGTATCTGCTCTGACAACCACAAATTTGTAGAGCACTGTATCCTAAAAGGTCAACACTTTGTTAGACGGGGATACCCCTCTGGCCTAGTAGCTAACAGTTTCTACCGGGCCTGTGAGAAGGACAGGGAATCCTTACTCATAGCTAAATCAATTGAACCCAGGGAACAGACAGAAATGGTCTACCTAGTCAGCACCTTTGTCCCTGGATTCAATGGCATTCACAATATTACAAAACAAAACTGGGACATGCTCGGTAAGTCTTGTAGTACCAGAGAGATCCACTCTGTTGGATTCAGGATGTCACATAGACGACCTAAAAGTCTAAAGGACCTTCTAGTGAATGCAAAGTTGGCCCCAGAGGAACCCTTGGTTCCCAAACCCAACAAAAACAGGTGCCTAGCTTGGCCTAAATGCAACTATTGTCCCCAGTTGAACAAGAGTCGCAAAATAAAGTGCACTGTCACAGGCCGAGAATATACTAGTAAATACAATGTGTGTTGCTCCAGCTCAAATTTAATTTACTGTATCACCTGTAAAACCTGTGGCAAACAGTATGTCGGCCAGACAGAAAATGCCATCAAGATCCGTTTTAATGACCACTATGGCAAAATTCGGAGGAAAGAATTTAAAGTGAGCGAGGTGTCGCGTCACATGAATTCATGTTCCAAAAGGGGTGAAGCTTCCAAACACAGAGACATGACCATCACTGTTCTGGATTTTATTCACGCAAATTCAAAGTCGCAACAGGCTAAACGCCTACGCAACCTAATTGAATTTAATTGGATTCAGAGGCTACACACTAATGCCCCCCAGGGCCTTAATGTGAGTGACCCTCTGGTCCATTGATGACATCCCGGTAACACCGGGGGTTGGTTCTGAGAGGTTGCCACGTACACCTAAAAAATCTCCGAAAGGATTTTTCTTGGAATCACCCCCCACTTTTAAATATAGTGCGCACCCCCCAGGGGGCGTGTAAAAAATGACATGGTGGATTTAGTCGAATTAAATCCACAAGACCACCAGGAATTTACTTACTGCCCCTTCACAGTAACCAAAACTCCCAAAAATATTTTTAAACCCTGTTTTAAAAATCACCAAGACCTAATTTAATTAAAATTAATTCTCATGAATTAATTTTAATTAATGACAGGCACTATGGAAATTATTTCACATCCAGCCACACTCCCTGGTTGAAGTTATTTAATTTCCCCCTAAGCCCCATAGGCCTAGGTACCGCCCAGATATATTTTAGAATTGTTGGGCCTGCCCAAACAATTTTAATAAATCTATTTCAAATGCAGTCTGAAGATCCCCAGTGGTGAAACCGCCTGTTACTCTATTTAACCCTCTGAGGTCAGAGTTCACATTGCCCCGGCAACCATCCTACCATGGTTACCTTTCCAATGTCAACAAACCAGAAATGCCCAAGGCTGTCTCTGATTGGTCAATGTAGGTGTCATGCACTATAAAAGGGCACTTCAACTTTGAAAACCCTCACTCCAGCGGTAACTGCCGACCCCAGTATACCCCGTATCAACCCATCCACAAGGTTATTTGACTATAGTATAGTCTTAGCCCTAGCATGACATAGCCAACCTAGACTGTAACTAGCGATGACAGCCAGATCCACGGGCATTGTGTATTGTATCTGTCACTATGCTAAACAGGTGTTTGTAAATTTGCCATAGAAAAGGCGCTGTGTATCAGTATGACAAATGGGTGGTATGTTTTTAAAGAGGAAACCCAGACCTATCTATTGGAGGGTAAGCCTAAAGTTTCATAGAAATAATTATTTTAAATATGTGTATAGCCATGTTTCTTTTGGAAAAGGTTGGTTTCTGCCGGGCTGCCCTGCATCAATATTCGGTAAAAACAGGGTACATTTGGCAGAAAACATATCAGAGAGGTTTATTATTGATATAAGAACATATTAGGGTACAGTTTCAGACTAATTTGAGAAAAATCTGCCAACATGCAAAGGAAATATGAGGTCGGGAAGTCTCTGAAGTTTGAGATGATTTTTTGAAAAAAGTATTGAATTTATAAGCTAACCCAAAATAGGGTCTTATTCTACAGTATTTAGGATATATAATCATTATACGTGTATGTAGCTGCGCTTTTCTGCGCTTTTTAAGTGAGTAAATGGACTTTTTAATTTTTTCCTCTTTTTTAATTTAAAAAATCTAAGTTTGGCAAGTGACTTACACTATTTAAAATTCTAGTTACGATACACCCTTTACTTATGTTAATCTGCTAATCCTCAGCTTCAATGTGATGTAATTGGTTTGTAAATCGGTCTTTCCAATCAAAATCTAGAGCAATTTAACTACAGTCATGTCCAATAACACCGCGCGCAGTGCATGTTTAATGGTCGGTGTTATCTTTATATTTTGGGAAATATGACGGCTGGGGAATGGCAGAATGTATTTTGCAATATCAATATTCAAGAAGCGATAGAATCGCTTCTAGTAGGAATATTGACTTGACAAGTGCTATTGAATGCTATGCTCATTGCCTTTCATTTGGCGTATGGCTTGTGTACATCTGTGGAGATCCTAGTTTTAGGCTGTCATCGCTACTTTAACTTAAGTTACAGTGTAAGGCACTATCGTGGTTAACAACAACAACTCGCTGGGCCATCTGGTCTAAGCATGACCAAATAAATCTCAAGAAAGTCACCTTTATCTAGAAGTCAACGTTTCTGCTCTCAGAATTGACAAATAATTCTTTGTTCCTGAAACGATTTTGCAGCTACAATATTTCAATCAATCAATGCAATCACTTATTAAATCACCCTGACGCCAGTGTTGCCGAAAACCTTTTCTCAATGCAGGCCAAGGCCCGCAAGGGGGCCTGCGTCTTGGCATCTTACGCAGGCCATTTCCTTCCCCGGGTTTTCTTCTCACGCAGGCCATATGAATTTTGATATTTCAAGGTACCTTCATAAATTTCATAAGTTCATTATAACTTGTTTTATACTATGCAAAAACTTATATTCAATTTTACAAATATGGCCCTATCTTCGCTTCTAATTGGATGATTTGAAAAATTCTTTCACCACTAGGAAGCTCAGATGTGCCTCTACATGGGTATCCAGATTTTTGACCATGTCGCTGTGTGGATTTTTAGCAAAAAGGCAGAGTCGTCGTGTCGATTTTTATGCATACAGAATATACTAGGGTACCGGTATTATAAAACTGTCTGTGTCCGTCGATTTTTAAAAGGGCCGTGTCGCCCGTGTCAGATTTTATCCACTGTAGAGGCACTCAGATCATGGCAGGCCATCGTGGCCTGCGTCCTAAGGCCCTACGCGGGCCATTAAAATTCTACTCCGGCAAAAGCACTGCTGACGCTGAGTCATTTGTGATATAAATCACACTTTCAATCTTTTTAAGAGATCCTCTACAGTCATCTACTTCTTAGCCACCAAGACGGCTATTAAACCCAAATATGTGTGTTTCAAATACCGGTATACTAGTAGGCCTATTTGGGATTTGGCATAGGAAAATTGGGGTTTTGACAACGGGAGGCATGTCTCACTCTTTCTTCTCCTCTCACCAGGCAGCCAGCCATGAATGACCCCTAGCCTGCTCACAGCCGATCACACAGCAATCCCCCACAAACACTGGACTCTGCACACAGCGTGCAGTACAAGCCACCATCACGGCGCCCCACTGCAGCCTTGCCGACCTGGAGCCCAGGATGGCGGCACCTGGGGGTGACAGCCCGGCGGTGGGGGCGGGTGGAGAGCGGTGCCGGCTGGACCTGGCGCTGCTGATGGTGCGGATACAGAAGGTGGAGGTGCTCAATCAGCCCGTCCTGCGGGCTGCTGCCTACCTCAAGGCACTGCGCAGGTCAGTCACCTACTAAGGCCAAAAACAAAACAAGTTGTCTTTCCGGTCACCCGACCCTATCTAGCTAAAAAGGGCCGACCCTAACTTTTTTTCCCCCCAAAAAATATTATTATTATTTTTTTTTAAATCAAAACTAAAATAAACAAATATAGGCATATTTAGTATCAAATAGAGTGTAAAATTCTCCCAAGTTAAGAGTGGCTTATGCAAGGGTTTCGGTTTATACGCGAGGCTTTTCCGTACTTGTATGCCGCTGCTTCTAGGCCACACCGGTAAATTACCACACTAAAGTTATTTAAAGTATGTTTGTCAACTACCGGTAATGGATTCGAAGGTGTAGAAGAGATGTGAGAGAACTTCACCATCATTTTGATACATTTTTATGTTTCAGATGGGAAGAGAAACAGCACTGTTTGGTGATCCTGGTATGCTGCAACTTCTCCTGCTTCATCATGCCCACAGGTAAGTCACCACAAAGGCAAGCCACATGTAACCGGCATCTTGAATAATGAATAATGAAAAAGGATGTTCCATGTACAAATGTACAAATGACAAGCGAGCTTATCAAAGTTGAAATATTAAAATAATTCGGATTGTTGAAGAATCACCAGTTTCTCTCCTCGATACACGCACCTCTGCATCAGTAACATTTTACATGGGCGACAAGGCTCTTTAAAGTTTGACATGAGCGACATGGTTCTTTTACAAAACGACAGACACAGGAAAATTAAGGATAAAAATCGACCACAGGGATATTTTCCTAGGTTCCTATGTAGATAAAAATTGACACAGTGACACACTTTCTCTACTATAAAGTGACACAGTGACACGCTCAGAAATCTGAGGACCCATGTACAGGCACATACACTGTACCATGCACTGCACTACAACCTTGTGTTATTACACTTGTACAGTAACCACTGTGTACTCCCTCTGTCAGCGTACAACCTGGTGCTGGCACTGGCTGCGGTGCTGTTCTGTGCCACCATGGGCTTCATGCACCGCCGCTCGCAGTGCCTCATGAAGGTGTTCCCCAACTCAAACATCAAACACGACGACTTGGTGGGAGAACACGGCCCCGTCACACACGTCGACATACTCAGGCAGTACAAGGCTATGTAAGTAGTCGTTTGATGTCAGATCAGCAACCCTCACTTTATTTCCGAAAAGAAGAAACAATGCAATGTAAAATAGTTACAATTAGACAACATAACACAAGAAAGTTGTCAAATGTTAAGAATAGTTATAGAGAACTAAAAAGAAACAGTAGCTTTGAAATAATAGACTGCATTTCATATATGCCTTAGGTTATTTCAACTGGACAACTTGGTGCAGCGCTATATCAGTCACGCCAACCAGGTGTATGCTGTGTTAAAGTGGGATGACATGGAAGTGTCTGTGCGGTAAGTACTGAGTATAAAGTGGGACCTGGAGCTGTCTGTGCAGTGAGTACCGAGTATAAAGTGGGACCTGGAGCTGTCTGTGCGGTAAGTACTGAGTATAAAGTGGGACCTGGAGCTGTCTGTGCAGTGAGTACCGAGTATAAAGTGGGACCTGGAGCTGTCTGTGCAGTGAGTACCGAGTATAAAGTGGGACCTGGAGCTGTCTGTGCAGTGAGTACCGAGTATAAAGTGGGACCTGGAGCTGTCTGTGCAGTGAGTACCGAGTATAAAGTGGGACCTGGAGCTGTCTGTGCAGTGAGTACCGAGTATAAAGTGGGACCTGGAGCTGTCTGTGCAGTGAGTACCGAGTATAAAGTGGGACCTGGAGCTGTCTGTGCAGTGAGTACCGAGTATAAAGTGGGACCTGGAGCTGTCTGTGCAGTGAGTACCGAGTATAAAGTGGGACCTGGAGCTGTCTGTGCAGTGAGTACCGAGTATAAAGTGGGACCTGGAGCTGTCTGTGCAGTGAGTACCGAGTATAAAGTGGGACCTGGAGCTGTCTGTGCAGTGAGTACCGAGTATAAAGTGGGACCTGGAGCTGTCTGTGCAGTGAGTACCGAGTATAAAGTGGGACCTGGAGCTGTCTGTGCAGTGAGTACCGAGTATAAAGTGGGACCTGGAGGTGTTAGTGTAGTGAGTACTCTTAATTCTGCTATGTAAAGAGGAAAAAGTGATATGTGTACAAAACATCATGCTTTTAAAATGTTTATCTTCACCTATAAGAAAACTTGTATCGATGGTCTTGGCATTAGTAAACAATATTCTGACATGTGTAGTAAATCAGTTACTATTATAGAATTTAAAGGAGAACCTCAGGCTTATCTCCTGTGGCTAATGACATCACCATTGGGTCAGATGAATCTCAGGAGTGCCTGTAAAATACTGTTTATAGCCTACAGGCTACACCCAATTGTCCCTTGACGGTTTCTTTTATAGATTTCTCATAACAAGTAGCACTATAAAATAGGGTGTGGTTTTCTTTCAAAGAGAAGACCAAAGCGAACATGACTACAGGACCTCTGATAAGACAAAAAATACTAGTACACCCTGACCCTGAACTGTGTGTATTTGACTTAGGGTTACCCTGAGTCTTGTGCGACGGGTAGCAGTGGTTCTCTCAGCCTAAAATTTAAAACTGCTCTCATTCCTTCAAAATTGGAGCTTTTTCTCTCAATTTTGTGTCATTAGATGCGTTACAATGTTGTCCTTCCTATGTAGTCGCGCTTTAATCCATTTTCAAACACTCCTCCCTGAAAAGCATGATTTAAATTTTTTGTCTAAAATGGTGGTAATTTGCTTCAGCATAGAGCCTTATGGGAGCCTGTAGATAACCCCTAACATTGAACATTTACATATTGAGGGGGCTCAGTGCTATCTCTATGGGAGAGATTCCGCCGTGCGGCCAACACAGGGTGAGACACTTTTTTTCAGACCGCTCTGTCTTACTTCTTTGCACTCCCTCCAGTATATATATACTGTACTATATATCCGGTACGGTACCTTTCATATCAGCAAGGTAATTGACGCTCCGAGCGACTCCATTTTGGGCCGAGACGTAAAACAGCTGTTACGCGCTGCCGGGCGCTGAAGCCCACAGCCACCTGCTTGCCCAGACGCACTTGCTTGCCCACACTCACCGGCTCGCCCACACCCACCGGCTTGCCCACACCCACCTGCTCAGCTGAAATATTATAACATACTAGTGTGACACATGATTTGAGGGTAGTTTTGACCCAGGAATACATTCCTGCTCTCACAAATGATAAATAATTCATTGTTCCTGAAATAAAACTTACGGATTCAGTCTTTTAGTCCAGCAATTCAATCACTTCATCACCGTGATCCTGAGTCATTTGTGATGTTAATCACATGTTCAATTTTTGGCATTGTGTGCTTGTAGATCATTGCCTGCTTGACTGTAGTTGACCGTGTGTGTGTGTGTGGCAGGTGGTACCTGGCTGCGACCCTGGTGGTGCTGACGCTGCACCTGCTGCCGCTCCGCTGGTGTGTCACCATGCTCGTCAACCTCTTCCTGCTGGAGCACAAGGCCTTCACCCGTAAGTCAAGCTGCTATTGCCACTTGGACACTGAACATGGTCGATAAATATAATTAAACCATTAGCGGTATCTATCTCCTCCTTATTTAGGCACTTTCTGTAAGGTATCCTAGAACTATCGAGAGCTCAAGGATATGATCACCGGGTATGAGCTGTATGATACATGAACTAATCATAAAATCAAGTGAAGCTAGAATACTGTTCTAGTCTTCTACACAGAATCTAATACAGATTGCATCGATTCAAATGTACGTGACCTGTAGCTGATCTAGAATGCACAGTTCCTACCCTTAGGTTGAATCCGATTTTGAGTTGTTCCCTACAACCACTGCAGTGATTATGACAGTGAACCTGACTATGGCATGTCTAATTATACATCATATCGATAGTAAACTAGTATACCTAACTTGAACCAGATTTGTAGAAAAAGTTATAACACCGTAAGCACACTTTTCATAATATTAGCCCTTGATGTGGAAAAATTGGCCAGATTTCTAGGACTTTGTATGTGTTTGTATGGAAATTTCAGTTTTGATGTGCAATTTGATAGAGGGTATTTTATACATAGTAGTCCTCATTTCTTATACAAAGTCTTTCCGTATATCAACTAAGAATTATCATACCTAAAATAAGTTTAATATTGTTATGTTCAAATATTTCATATTTCTTGGTGTTTTATGCACCTAAAGTGTGGGTATGTTAGACTCTGTGCATGTAAAAAACTGCAGATTCATCCAGGTACTCTGAGTGAAGGGGGAGGGGAGGGGTCGTTCCCAAGAGGCATGTCCACTCAGCTGTGACATTCCACCGCCTGCTGTCTATGAGAAGTCCGCCCTCATTCTCAGGGTGCATACTGAATTTATGGGGTGCTAAATATTCATGAGAGAAACATTAAATAGAATTTGCTTTTTTATTAGTATCAAATTAATGCACCTACAATTTGAGATTACATTTATGAAGGAAGAGTAAATAGCTTTTTTTTTTTATAAGTATCAAATTATTAAATGCAACCACAATTCGAGAATCTAGCCTACCTATGGGCCTTATGGTATATCCACTATTATTGTGATTACTATTGTTGAAGCGTAATGATCAATCCATAGTTCTAAGTATATAAATATATAATAAAATGACGGCTAAAGTATTGGACTGCTATCATATTTTTCAGTATTACGCGACAGTAGGCTATGGGCAAAGCTCGGCAAACAGGAAGACATGTCGGACAAGTCAGACTGCATTTCTGTGGTATGTTGCAGTAAGCATTATGTCAGAAAAGTGTTTCTTCTGTAATTCTTACACCACCCGGTACACAAGGCTAAACCCTATAGAAAGTTGTGTTTCGTGAAGGTTTCAAAGATGCTACCTGAAATTACTTTCAAGTTAAACTGACTGCAAACTAGCTGATCTGATGTTCAGCAGGCTCGGTCGGTAGCTATGATGTCATACCAATTGAGTTGATACAATAAAACAGGTTTGAGATGTATTGATTGGATCGACAGACGCGGTCAGTCGCCCGTTTGCAGTTGGCTATATCGGGTAATTTTCAGGAAGCATCGTTAGAATCCACTTTTATCATTGTATATAGGTGATTAATATCATCTTACATTCTCGGACTAGACCTTGTGTGTTTGTAATCATATTGGTAGTGCACAGGTAAATGTACATGCTGACATGATGTTTGTTGTTGTCACAAGACATATGAAAGATTGTTGTTTTTGGTGTATATAATCTAGTGTCTGTGTGGTATTTGTTAATACATGTACAAATGACTATTGCTACACACAAAAGCAGACATGTTAAGACGTGATAGCCACATCCTTTAGAAATGTATGACCATAGAAGTGTAGAAGGATATTTCTGTCTCTGCCCTCTTCATGATATCTGTTGAAACGTGTAGCACACTCAGCACAGCCCTCCTCGTGTGTTGATGGACAAGACAATCAAATATAACTACAGCCCAATCAGCCAAGCCCGTCACACACATGGGCACACAAACATGTGTAATTCAGGTTCTGGCCGACCCAGAAATTGAAAAGGGTCCAGTAATCGCCAAAAAGCTGGTGCTAAAAGAAAATTCAAATATTTCCATAATTTAGTTCAGGTACTTTTCACTTCATATGTGACGAGAACATATTACCCTACCTCCCTGCCCTATATAGTCTGCACCATGTAATCTGAACACACTTTGGTCTATGTAACACACCACCCCATGTGACACACATGCAGCACTTCCTTTCAGGACTCGCAAGATTCTCCTTCGACTGACCTTGACCCTATGACCTTTAGTCGTCCTGACGACACTGACTCTGAGGTGTCGGATGCTGAGGTACGTCGTCTCTCAACTCTGTCCGGGATGTTACACCAGCGACACATTTTAACTCTCATTTCACTTTGTTCCATATTGTTGGGTTACACCAGTGCTGTTGTATATTTTTTCATTCTAAATTATTACTTCTACTGGTATTTTGTAAGAAAAAAAAAAGAAAAAAAGGTTGCTTATTTTTATATTATAAAATCTCTTGATTTACTCATTATTACCAATGATTTGATAAGGAATGTATATTCTGGAAACATAATGGCACTAGTTTACTGTAGTCAGACTTCTATTCAATCCAAAATAACATAAGGTTTTTTTTTTCTTTTGGCTGGCTCCCTGTTGTGATGTCACATCCTGTGTCAGTGACAATGGTTGTCAGGGAGATCACTATAGCAACGTAGTGGGCCAGAGCTTTGTTTTGCTCATTTGATTAGGTAGCGTCATGGTGGACGAGAGCCTCCCCTATTCGTCATCATAGAGAAAATAACATAAGAGGAATATAGATTCTTTTATGTGGGTTGATCCCATTGAATCAAAGTGTTCAGAATTCCACAATTCTTATTCTGTGGGTACGCTAAATCATTTGGAAATGAAAAGAAAAATAGGGGGTCCCAAGCTCCTTTTTGAAATATGGAATTTTGGAAGAAAAAAAAGTATTTTAATAATACATTAAAAAAATGAAAATAATGTAAAAATTCCTATGATTTTATTTTCTACCAACCAATAACCACAAAGTTCTAAAACACCACACAATGAACACAAGGATATATACCTGTATTCTAAAAATTCTTTTGGTATTTTTTATATCACTTTGCATTCTGGGGGTTTTCAAAATGTCATCTTTCAATGAAGAGTAGGAATACATTTTCGTTATTTCTTTACATAACCAAAAACGTCCCCAAAAGATTGCTTAGATCGTTTGCTGATGAATAAGAGTCATTTTGGTATGGGGTCCCATGCATAATTTGAGGGTTTTGGCCCTTTGAAAAAAAAAAGTAATGAAAAAACTTACTAACTCAAATTTTTAAAGCATTGCATTATGGGAAAAATACCCAACAATGATCTCGTCATGTAGATTTAGATATATTCAAGCAATTTATTCACTTCAAAATGCCATTCATTACTTTGTAAATGAAAGCTCCTGACGATTAATAGGAAATGCCCAAAATACCTATAGTCATTATTTCAAAATATAAAGTGCTCTAAAATGACATTATTCTGATATATTTAAGTTATGCGCAGTAGTCTATTCTGCAATGGCCGCGAACCACCTTAAGTCTGTACTTACCTCAATGTCTATACATGATAAAAATGACAATTCATAGTTAAAATACACAGCTATCTTCTTTGAATTTGAATGAAGTCAAGAGAACTGAAAGACACCATTGAGTTGAAATGTAGTTATATTGAAATATGCCCCTTGATGTATTAGCGAACTGATAATTTATCGCTGTAATTGTAAATGTAGCAGAAAGTAGACACGTCGGGGCCTGATGACGAGTCGGACGGGGACGATGAAAACGACCAGTCGGGACCCAAGGCATCCACCTCTAAGGGCGGCGTCGTCGGCAAGATACTCGAATTCAAAAAGAAACACCAATCGTCCAATGGTAAAGACATCAACACATTCCTACTTCTTTTACACCAAGTTTTTCCAGTGGTTTGGTATAAAGAGTAAATGTCCTAATTTCAATTTATATGCCTAAGACCTTCTGTAGGACAGCCTGGAGCTCTAGTTGAGGCATTGGCTTTGCCCTACATCCGTGTGTCTGTGATGTATACAGCTAGTTGAGGCCAGTAGTGCGTACCTCGGTAGTGTCTACAGTCAGTATTCGTGTTTGCAGGAAACTGTGTTGGCTGCAGCGTGCAGTTCTCTACCATCCTCAAACGCAGGGTAAGTTTCACACTTAAACAACACAACGTTAACCAGGTTTTATAGACATTTCAAACATCTAAATCATACATAGCAACTTGGTATACATGATGATCCTTAAATGCCTAGAAAGGTTGAACATGAGAAAGTCAAAATTTACAATGGGATGAACATGTTCCTTGCTATTTACCGCTAATAGACATTCTGCTACCAGTTATATGATGCTGTACTTTTGAATAACATCAAAAGGCTGTTCACAGCGTTGTGTGTATCGTGAAGGGTGGCGGTTTGTGTTTTGTGTTAACGCTGACGTATCGTGTGTGTTTCTACTTACAGCACATCTGCAGTCACTGCGGGAACCACTTCTGCTCACGGTGCTGTTCTAACAAAGTGCCGCGCTCTATGTTCGGTGCCACATGTAAGTTGTACATTGTAACTGGTACATGCAGACACATACCCCTTTGTATTCAGCATTAGCAAGATGTCCTGTGTACAGCGCCATGTTGATTGGTATCAGTGTAACCAGTCTAACCTCCAGCAACCAGCTCAGCGAAATCTCAGGTCCGAAATTTAGGGTACAAACAGGGTGTGAGTATTGTAAGTGGGTTGTACCTGGGAATTACTTATTTCACCCGTCCCTCATAGAGTAGTGGTTAGCATGGTGGATTCATGATGCAGAGGACCTAAGCTCAAATCCCTCCCATCCCTCTTTTCACCATACCATTAACAAACAATATCTTTTCTTATTTATATACATATACCGTAAATTCCCGCGTACTTCCTGCGGGTTGTACGTGAATCAACCTGAGCTTTCATTTGATACCAAACATGCCTATATAGTGTGCGGGTTATACGAGGGTTTTTATTACTATAGAATAGTACCGTATTCGACGTAATAAGCGCACACCCCCTAATAAGCGCACACCCCCCATTTTTGGCCGGTTATTAGACTACAAATAACCAAAGATATCTCAATTTTTGACCCCAATTAAACTCTTAAAAAGGTGTCCATAATCATTTTTTAAGCGCACTGTGCGCTTATTACGTCGAATACGGTACTAAAATAGACGTTTTCAAACCCAGAAACGGGTTATAGGATTCTCCTAAGTTGAGGGTGCGGGTTATAGGCGAGATGCGGGTTATACGCGGGAATTTACGGTAGTTCCTATGAAGAAATAGGAATAAAAAAAATTGTTTAAAGACTTGATATTTCATTGATATAATTTCAAGGTTGTTACTCACTTCTACCTATCAAAGCAAAATATATTTGATATAAAGAATGTAAATTCATGGTATGGTCACCAAGATATGACTTGATAGGGATTTGAGCTTAGGTCCTCTGCATCATGAATCCACCATGCTAACCATTACTCTATGAGGGACAGGTGACATAAGGAATGCCCAGGTCGAACCCACTTACAATACTCACACCCTGTTTGTACCCTAATCTAGGACCTGAGATTTGGCTGAGCTGGTTGCTGGTGACAAGGGGAATACAATTGGTACCAGAGCAATACCTGGTGGCAGCACCAGTATCTCGCTAGTGCCTAATATACAGCTCCATCTACATAGTGTGGTGACATCTTAAGTTAACTTTAAATTTCTTGCTACCATCTAGGCCAGACTTAAATGAACATATTGGTGTTAGGATTTCCAATTTTAAAGGGAATCCGTCCCATTTCTTGACTTGGAAAAAGAAAGTCATGCCTTATTTATTTACCAAAATTTTTGGACTGAAAAATCCTATTATATCTCATTCGGGTACATCGGTACTATTTACTTCCAGTGCCAGTACCGACTGTGCACATGCTTTTTGTGTTCTCCGGTAGGATTTTTCACCTTGTCGGTTTGGGTTACTTCTAAAAAGCTTTCCTTTATTAAGTTTCACTTTTGTTATCCAGCATCATAACAACCTAAGTGCACAACATTTAATAACAAACAATTGAACACGCCCCTTCCACTTTTCAGAGGTTCAGAGAATGTAGAAAAATAATAGCATTAACTTGTTATGGACCGCATAATAATATTTGTCGCCATGATGCATGAATGTAGCACCGGTGAGGCTACTTGCCATGGCTGCCTTCATGCATCATACCGAGGCTACAAGTTTGATACATTGCCAAAGGGTTGGCATGATGAATTCTGCTCTGGCGAATTGTATCATGATGATAAATGGGCATAATGCAGTAATGCACTATGGGCATTGAAAGGAGTATCGTTAAAATAGTACAATACGTTGTAGTAGCGCCGTCTTCCTGACAACATGCATGACTAAACCTGGGTACTGGGTGAATGGTGGCACTGTCCTTGGCACATCAAAAGAGGCACAGTTTATTGGATGCCGCCATAAGGGTATTAGTAGTAAGTTAGTATAGATAATGATACAGCTGAGCCTGCCCTGTGTATATAAGATAACCATCCTGGGACCTCATGCATTATTCACACGTTAACACCACTAAATATCATTTCGGTTTGGTTCTTAATCTGGTTTTCGATTCAATAGGCCCTTGTAGAACTCCGCTACACGAGTTTCTGCCAGTGCTATCTGATACATTGCCACACTTTTGTCTGAATGTCACCATGTTGAAGTCAAGCTGACACCTATCTGGTCACCCACTGGTAAATCATGGCTGATGTATATACCCTCTGGTACCGGAGACTGTACCGACCCGTTCCAGAAACGCTGCCTACCAGCCATCATTCTGCAGCCAGCCTGCAGATCATGCCAGCGTGTTATTTTTTAACACACGCTGGTTATCTCATAATACACCCCTAGGAGGTGGTTATATTTAAGAGCTCTTTTTCTCTTTGAGAGCCTGGGTATCTAGCAGGATACGTACCCACAACCTCAGAACATTGAGCCCAACAGCTAACCAACTGCTCCACCGGGACTTATGCAATGATACTAAACAGCCAATACATGTAGTATATGTAGTGCTTCTGCCTTTATAGCTCAATGAGTAATGCTATTTAAAAACTGAGGGGTTCGAACCCAATTGGTCCCAATCCCAACAAGAACTACCCTATATGCTAGCAGCAAGGCCAGACAGCCACATGTGTTTGAGCCTGTTAACTAGGGCCTATGTTGATGAGGGATTGTCCCATTAGACAATGGGAAGAGTGCTGTTTAGTTGGTGCTGCTGTTGTATAAATCGGGGGCTCTGCCCCCCGCACCCCCGTTTTCTTTTTTCTTTTTCTTTTTTTTCTTGAAATTTCAGAAAAGTCAACTAGCTAACTAAGGCCTATGTTTGTGATTTATTGTACCATTAGACAAAGTTAGGATCAGAGTGCTGTTTAGTTGGTGCTGCTGTTGTATAATTCGGGGGCTCCGCCCCCGCACCCCCGTTTTCTTTCTTTTTTTTCCCTTTTTTTTCCCTTGAAATATTTGAATAGCCAAAGAAATCAAAAATGTGTATCAGGCATATCAAAATTCCTGCTCTACATGGGATCTGAACCCAGGGTCGGGAAGTCTAAACCAGAAGTACCATGTACTCCAGGAGTTTGACCCCAGAGGCCAGCTGTGAGTATTGGTTCATGGTTAGTTTATATATGGCTATGCTGTATCAGAATGAGGCTACACTCTTCAAGCATGTGCTCTGATCATTGTATTTCTATGAGAACACACAGAGGATATGTTTGATGATCATATAACCTCCTAGGAGGGTTATACAGGATATCCTCCTAGGCTACATGTGTGGAAAAATGGCTGTAATCGGGCTATTTTACATAATCAATCTATGAAAGCGGGCTGTATGTCAGATATACTCCTGGTGTCTCAAGTCTATATCATTGATATAAGCCTCAGCCTTCGGCCTTGGCTTATATCAATGATATTGCCTCTCGACCCCCAGGAGTATATCCAGTACGTAAATGCAGCCGTCTTTATAGTTCAGTGTGGGGAGAGCTGTCTCACATGGAGAAGGTGGGGCACGTAATAACTGAATATAATATAATACTTTGTGTAGGTAAAATGGCTATTGAAACCATATATAAACACATGGAATAAATAAATAGGGCACCTGGCAGTATTATATAACTTGTAACTTAAACGCTTTGTTTTGTAATTGAGTGTTTATTTAGTGACAAGGCTAATTGTGGGTTGCAGCTCCAGCGGCGCAGACGGAGACGGTGCCCGTGTGCGGCTTCTGCTACATGTACCTGACTGGCAAGAAGGACGCCACCTTCCCCGACAAGGCGGCTGACCGCGACAAGGACGCTGAGAAATCAGTGCCCAAGGAGAAGGATGGGGAGAAAGAAAAAGAGAAGACAAGCTGAAAGATAAACACCACCGCCCTTTTTAGAATTCTAGTTAGAAATCAGGTGTGCGGATTTTCTTTGCCACCTTTTAAATACGTTTTAACGTGGTTTTCTTGTGAGATGTTTATTTTCTCACCTGTGACCTAGTTGTTGGTTTCATTCCAAATATGTGACAAATGGAAAGCTAATTGGCACTGTTGATATATTATATGATACTTTACATGCATACATACCACCTCTACTACCACCATAACAGTTATTTGAAGCCAAGTTTTGAAGTCAAATTCATGGATTCGTTCTCATGTGGTGTTTTATCAAGACAGATTATAATGGTTTTATTGTTGGTTATCAAATTGGAAAAGTGACATTGATTGTGTACTATTGTGATACTTAATGACTGATTATTAGATTGAGAGTGTACGATATGGTAGGCAACAAGGGACAAACCTGCGTAGTCACTAGACGCCGCCCATTCTATGCATAATCTTAAATCGCCACTTCTGGCATAATCTTATTCCAGAAAAAGAAAAAAAAAAAGAGAGAAAGGAAAAGGGGGTGCGGGGGCAGAGCCCCCGATATATACAGCAATGTTACAAATTTACAATTGTGCCATCTAGAGGATAGGTATCACCTGGAAACTGATTAAGATTACGCCAGAAGTGGCAAAAACTGATGAAGATTACGCCAGAAGTGGCGAAAACTGATGAAGATTACGCCAGAAGTGGCGATTCAAGATTACGCACAGAATGGGCAGAGTCTAGTGACTACGCAGGTTCGTCCCCACGTGCATATGGTAGAGAAAATACTCATGTGATACAATGAACGAAACCTTTGTGACTGGAAACGTGGAGATATAGTAGAATATTTAGTGAATGTATGACTTTATAAAGTCATTAAGATGAGCTACAAAGAGTAAGAGTCAGACCTGCATATGAACCAAATGATGGAGAGCTAAGAGAATTAACTTTTTATACTTTGTATTCTTAGTATCCATGTTTACATATTGGCATGATATTCTATTTACACTGGTTGCATTTATATATTTTCCAGATTATTTGATTGATGCGTTTAACAAGAGTAGATTTGATTTACACTTTTTTAAATCACAATCTATACGTTTTATTGTGTACAAATAGTACTAGTATTTATTAAGCTGGGCCTTGCCAGTCTAACACTTAATGGGTAGGAGTGATTCTGTGCATTATGCTCTTTTGTCGCCGTGATGCATAAATGCAGCCCTGGGGAGTAACTCGCCAAGACTACATAGATACAGTATTTCGATCCCACTGCCAGGGTTCCCACGTGTCATGGAAAGTCATGGAATTTGAAAGCTGTCTGGAATGTCATGGAATTTTGTAAAAATTTGTCATATGTCATGGAATTTGAAAATGATAGAATTAATATTACAAAATCTCCGAGGATGTACCATATGCTTTCTATATTTTAGACATTTTCTTAGGGCCAAGCCCCATGACCCCACACAATAATTTCATAAATGTCATGGAAATTTGAGATTTTTGTCATGGAATTTTGATCTGTAATTTTTGTGGGAACCCTGCACTGGGTTTATACACCCTAAAAGGGATAGCATGATACTCGTCGGCGCTACATTAGTGCCTCGTGATGACAAACGAACATGTAACTTGGGGCATCATGGCGTCCTTAAAGAGTGTGCTATGGATAGTTACTGAGTCACACATAGCACTTACCAACAGAGATTTAGGATGATTTAAAGAAAACCATATTAATATTAGGTTCATAAAACCGGTTGTACATAGGCCACACAGTGGGTCTGATACACAGTGTGCATGTATTTATATAGGACTGATTATGGTTCAAGTCACTTCAATAATGTCTCGTGTGTAAACTACCACTTACATTATTTGTAATAAACATTTATTCAACTACAAGTTTTCAGTTTTCCCTTACATGATAATACATGTATCAAACATAGGGGTAGCATTCCGATACTTGTATAGCGTTCTAACATGTTATGGAGTGGTGCCACATGTTGGCACAAAGCACATCTAAATGACCGACAAGTTGGCACTAGGCCTCTTTGTATAGTCTACTCTGGCCACTTTACAGTGTTGTTTTGATTGATTTATGTATGGTTTATGCAGACATGAAACCTGTATATCATGTATGCATCTCAGTAAGAGTCAAAGGATTATCATTCCGTTATTTGTATAGGAAAAGCAAAGATCAAACGTGTAGAATATATTAGTAATTCACTTTATTCCTGTGATTTTTAGTATATGTTATAGCACAATACAAATCAGTGAAAACGCCAAGAAGACAACTATTTGAAACATATTTCTCCACACTACGTTAATATTATTTTACAGAACATGACTGCACACATATCAGCCAGACATATTGACCACACACACAGCATCCGAGACAAACAGGACAGTCTCCCTGAGGACAACAGCCGATGAAATACGTACATTCTGCCACACTAATGCCATGATAAAATTGAATGTATGATTTTAATACTGCATTGTCTTAAAGGTAGACACGTGAACTCCTTTGTGACATGGTGAAACCCATTGGTGGAAACATTGTAGGTAGAAACAAACAATATCACAGACATGACATTAGATGAATGGATATACTTAATGCAATCACGATTCACTAACAAATAAAACATAAATGAACATACTCCTCTATATGAAGCAGAATGTGATAATTATAATCATGTGAAATACATATATTATACCAATTATTGGCCAAGATGAAATGTTAACTACTACATGTAGTACGGATGAAATTAAATGCATTGGGCTTTGATTTTAGGCAAATCAACAGCCCCTCCTTCCCATAAAGTCTTAAAGATGGCAGTTTCTGTCTTTTCGGTATCGTAATACCAACTTTACATGTACATGTTCATGTAAAACAACACAAAGTAAGGTTATATTCTGGTCTGTAATCCAAAGTTATCATCTCTGCATGTCCAAACAACTGCTTTCATACGTTTAGCTATTAAAGACGGCATGTTGCTTGGGGGCGTCATGGTCATGTGTCAGTATGATCAGGGTCTCATGCGATGCACCAACGCAGCGCCAGCGGTTAAGTGTCTGGCACTGCATTTGGTGCATCATGCCGACCCCTAAGCTGTGTATCAACCCTCTAAGGTAGAGCTCATTTTTTAACAACAGGGCTGGGGGGGGGGGTGGTGGATTTGGGGGGGGGGGGGAATTTGGACCCCTTGACCGGGGGGGGGGGTAAAAAAAATTCAACCTGTTTTGAGGGAAAAAGCCCGCGCGTTACTATGGTACAAAGGGGCGCGAATGCGCCCGATTTCCGACCTGCCCGGGGGGGGGGGGGGTGTAAAAAATGTCGACCCCTCTAGGGGGGGGGGGTGAAAAAATTCCACGCGAAATCTCACCGCCCCCCCCCCTGTTGTTAAAAACTGAGCACTCCCTAATATTAGGCCAGCATGATGCATGAATGCAGGACTGCTGAGTTACTCCCTGGTGCTGCATTCATGCAAACAAATGGGCAGTATTCTGCCCTTAAAGAGCTTATTTCTCCTTCGATGAGTTCTCCTTTATGGATCCTGTTCCTTTCCGTCAGATACAAAAGCTACATTTTTAGCTGGATTTTCTCTCTTTTTCGATTTACTTTTACACTTTGTGAGAACTTTGTCCAATCGTTTGATGAAAGCATCCACATCTTCCCGCTCCATGCCGATGGCGGCGGCGGCAGTCAGATAGGCACAGTGGTAATTCTCGGTGTGCGAGCCGAACCCCTTAAACACGTGACCACTCACTTCTTTCACGTCATCCACTGGGACAACCCTGCAACAGGATGATATAATATATAGTCTTACTGTCGTATTATTAACAAAACTTCTGAGAAGACATTATTCTGCTAGCTGCTTGCATAGGAGATTTAAGGAACATTTTACCACTGTAACAAGTCATACAGTGGCACACACAGCATACCGGGCGTGTGAAGCACATGTTCCAGCTGAATTGACACCTTGGATGTAGGGCATGAGGGTAGGCCTCTCTGTGGCACAGACAGATACGTACCTGGTGCCGGAGACATTCCGTGTAAAGAGCATGGAGCCGAGCTCGGTCAGGTCTTTGCTGCCCTCATTCCCATTCAGATTGGCCAATGTGATCCCTGCAGATATCAACACAACACTTATAGTTTACTATTTGGGATAATCAACAGTCCGTCAAATGCAACCATACGTCGTCATGTCATGCTGCAACAGCAAGTAACTCGCCGGTTCTACGTTGGTGCATTGAAGTAGCATGCTGCCCATAAGCTCATAAGTTAGGTGTTGCTTATACCAGTTTTTATAAGTACACTACAGTACTAAATCTAGTGTGTGTGGGAACTCACCCATAGAGATGGGTTGTGTTTAGTGTGGGGGACTCACCCATAGAGATGGGGTTGTTTGGTGTGGGGGACTCTCCCATAGAGATGGGGTTGTTTAGTGTGGGGGACTCACCCATAGAGATGGGGCTGTGTTTAGTGTGAGGGACTCACCCATAGAGATGGGGTTGTGTGGCGTCTCCAGCAGCCTCTCCCCGTGCTGTACTGCACAGGCACCCAGCTGCTCCCGCAGATACTCAAAGTTCTCCTTACGACTCTTCAGTAGCCGCCGGTAACCAGAGGCACCCAGCGACAGCAAGGTGATGAATAGGTCCATAGTCGGCGTTGCTGAGGCACGACCTGTGATTACCGCATAACATAACATTTGATAACTTGTCAAAGCTCTAGATATGTTCTCGTGAAAAGAACAGAAATCTATGGGACACAAACGTCTACTTAAATACCCAGCTACCCGAACCATTTACATGTAAATGGTGAAGGGGAACATGGATTCCGTTGAGCCTCCGGCAAAGCATGTTTTGCCGGAGGGAGGCATGGGAGAGAGGACGCTGGGTAACATCACAAGTAAGTATGCATTAAGCGAGGGACAGATTCCCAAGATAAAAAAGATATATAAATAAAATTCTTAACAAAAGATTTTTCCGTTAAGCAATCTGTAGACAGATTGGGGCAGGTGGGTGGGACCATGCCTCCCTCCGGCAAAACATGCTTTGCCGGAGGCTCAACGGAATCCATGTTCCCCGTCACCATTTACATGTAAATGGTTAGGGTAACTGGGTATTCCGTCTCTCCTCGCGGCAAACCGGATGTTTTGCCGTCAAGAGACCTGGGAGATATTGAAAGCTATCTTGGTAAGCTGTCCCATGAGTGAAAATTAGTTCATTCTAACATTCATTCCAAGAACAACATAACTGCAAACATTTCAAGTAACAACATTTATTACTAGTGTAACAGTGAAAAAACCTGGTAAAGATAAGCAGTAACTCCTGCCATTATCTATATAACAAGATGCTGAGCACAACAGTGTCAAAGCAAAAAATTAACCAATATGATATCATGGATCATATAAAAAATAAATAACCTGTTATCCCTTTTAGTTTTCAGGTGCTTCTTTTTAGAGTATAAATAGAGTATTTAAAGTTTACTCTTATTTGTGATAACCAACATAAATAAACCCGTTTTACCTTTTTGTTTCTCGGGTTGTGATTATAACAATAAGTAGGCTCTTAGCCCAACCTGTCTAACAAGACTTCCCCCAGTCTCGGGGCTTCCTCATCTCTTATCTCTCTTAAATAATATCTTGCCATAGTAACTTGGGTTTTCCAAGACCCATAATTTAGCAAAGTGTCAACTGCCAGACCTAGAGCTGCTCCAGCCGAGACACCCGCACCTCTGGTGGAGTGAGCACCGAAGCGCTCGGTGTTCACTCCAGCAGAGGTGAGGACAAAAACAACCCACCTAGATATAGTATCTCTTCCTACCGGTTCGTGGGGTTTGATGTATGACAGAAATAACTCCCCGAAATCTCCCCTGACAGGCTCTACTCTTTGTAGATATTCCCTCAGAGATCTCACTACACATAAACGTATGTATTTATCAAAGGGCTTTAGAACTATAGTTTGTAGTTTACTGCCAATCCTGGTAGTTTTGAGCAGTCCGGTCAAAAGGAACCTCACTTCTCCATTATCTCATTGTGACATACGATTAACATTCAATAGCATAGCTAGCTGACCTCTTTCACCTGTGGTCAAAAGAACCAAAATGAGTAACTTCGTTACTAGTTTCTTTAACGTTAATCGAGAGGACTTGAGTAGGTTGAAGACTAGGGAAACATCCTAGAAGGGGGGTTCGTCGAAAAGCAGCACGACACGTTCTACTCACCCAGTAGTCCTTACCCATGGTATCCCCATTGGATGCCATCGGTAAGGCCACTGAGAGTGCACAACGTGCCGTGTTAATGGATGAGTAGGAAAGTTGGTCGTCTGCCATTTGGCGGAGAAATTTGCAAACCTGGAAGTTTGTAGGATTTGATCTATTAACTTTGTTAATTATACAAAAAGTATTCCACTTCGTGAATTTTGTCTCATATGCCCTTCTCGTCCCGGGGGCCTAACTCTCGATTATAAAAGCTGCTATCAATCTATTGCAGCCTTGAGCTATTAATTTCTCAAACAAGAGATTAAAACAAGTAGTTGCACCCCGTCTGGGAATCTGTTGCTGACGTGTTCGTCAGTCCCCTGACCAGTGGGAACCATACTGCGCTTGGCCAGTCTGGCACTACCAGTATGTATCTGGCCGGACCCTCGGCTCGTATCTTCTTGACCACGCGAGGTATCACACTGAATGGTGGAAAAAGGTATACATTTAGTCCAGTCCAGTCCATGGAGAAAGCATCATAATACATGGCTTCCGGATCTGGACCCCATGAGACAAAAAGGGGACATTTGGCATTTAGCCTGGATGCGAAGAGATCTATTTCTGGCTGCCCAAAGATTTCACAATCTTGTTGAAGATCTTTGGTGCCAGTTCCCATTCCAGATTCTGTTTGAAATTGCGCGAAGCAGCATCAGCCCTGACATTAAGCTTCCCAGGTAAATAGGAGACTGTTATCCAAGAGTGATTTTGCTCTGCCCAAGTCCAAATTGCCTGTGCCTCAGTGTTACATTGTGAAGATCTTACACCTCCCATCTTTCTGACATAGCTCATGGCTGTGGTGTTGTCAGTAGCAACATGTATCAAAGTATTGGGGTTTCTACAGAAAGTGAGTAGAGCAAGGAAGATGGCCTTAATTTCCAATACATTGATATGGGCAATTTCTTCGGGTTTCCAGTGTCGATGCCTTGTACATAACATCCCCACCCAGTCATGCTGGCATCAGTTTCAATGTATACATCAGGTGTTGCCGGTCTGATTTTCCTCAGTGCCGTACGGATATTTCCCAACCACCAGATGATGTCATCTTTGGCTTCCAAAGATAACGTCATCCTCTTCTCAAAGTCACCTTTATGTTTAGCTAAGGCCTCATTCTTGTCCCTTTCCAGTGCCTTCTGATAGAGTAAGCCATAGTCCACCGCCTGTGCATACGCCACCATATAGCCCACCAGCCTAGCAACATGCCTTATTTTTACATCCTCCTTAGATAATAATTTCAAGTTTTGTCATCAGGGAGTGTAACCACCACATTTCTGGTGTCAATGTAAAATCCCAAGAATTTTAGTTTTTTGCTAGGTGTGAGCTCTGACTTCACTGGGTGAACTACCAATCCTACTCTATCCAATTCTGCGGCCAGTTCTCTTACCGCCTCCCTACATTGTTCAGCAGTATCCCCCACAATACATACGTCATCTATATATGGGAAACATTTGATACCTTTCAAGTGTGCTGCCGTGAATATGGGTTGCAGTATTTTGGTAAAATACCTGGGGGCACAAGCCAAGCCGTTGGGGAGGACCCTATATTGATACAGACTACCTTCCCATTTGAATTTCAGATATTTCCGGTCATTCTCATGAATCAAAATCGAATAGTAGGCATCCTTCAAGTCTATTGAAGAAAGGAAGGAGTCTCGCTGTACCAAGTCTAGGGCCGTCCCCAAAGACGACATCTTAAAATGTTGATATTCTACCATTTCATTGAAGTCTGATAGATCTAGTATGACTCTGACCGAACCATCCGGTTTTGGTTTTGGGAAAACATTGGAAATCCATTCCCCTACCGTATGGGTAGTGAGTTCTATAATGCCTTTGTTAAGCATTTCCCCAATGGTATTAGACATTGCCACATTTTCAACATTAGCGAATCCGTACGGTTTTGGAACAAAAGATTGTATTGGCTCTGCACATAACGGGATTCTTACCCCGTTGACACAGTTCAGCACCCATTTGTCTGAAGTCAGAGACTTCCAGGCAGGTAAATTGTCAGCAATTTGTCCCCCCCAAAAGTTTTCGGGTCTGTGTCTAAGGTTAAGTTCTTCCACATGTAGACATACCTCTATTTCTTCTTGCCGAAGTTGGGGTTGTGCTGGTTCTGATGGACCTTGTTCAGAGGTGAATCGTGGGCCATTCCCCTGTTTGCTCCTCCCCTATTGCCGTAGTGGCCCGCCTGAGCTCCTCCTCGGCCGGCCTGAGCGTTCTGGTAGTTCGGGTTGAAGCCGCGCCCTCGATGCCCGCGGCCCCTGCCCCTCTGAGCTCCCCTGCCACGTCCCCGAAATCCCGGTGCAGGCTTGGGTTTGGGTTCGGGTATGAGTACTCCAAGAGCCTTCTGTGCGTCCTTCATTTCTTGCATCTTTAACGCGACACCTCGGCCAAAGAGAACTTGATTGTCTATCTTGGCATTGATGCCTTCCTTGGCTAGACTTTTGTCCATTTTAGGGCGTAGGGCGCTTCTGCGATGGCGTACTAGTGCCGTGTTGGCGTAGAAGAGAAGCTTTATACCGTCAACCGCCCCCGTCGCGGCATAGTTGAGATCCTCGTCTGCACCTCCTCTCTTAAGTACCTCGTCAAACAAAGGCAGTATCGCTGTGAGTCCTGACAGTAGCATCCTTTGCGCCATCTGGACCTCCTTGTCATTGGCCTTCAGGGCCTTAGACGTTTTCTCATTTTTGAAGAGTGACTCGTCCATGAGAGGTACTGTCATGATCTCCACGTTTTCAGGTGCCGGGTAAGAAGCAGTCAGTTCATCTCCCACACTCAGATCTGACACTCCTGAATAGAGAGACTCCAATACTTCTGCCGCTTCTTTGAAAGCGCCCCTAGCGTAAGCCTCCCAGATATTGGGTTCCTCCTCAACTTCCACTACTTCCTCCTCGGGTGCCTTCGCAGGGTTTTTGGCCGCTATGCGTTCCCTGGTAGCGATCAGCCTATGGAAGGCCTCAGCAAAGCTGATTTCCGGTTCATTTGGTTCTGTCGATGCCAATTCTTCAATCTCTTGTATGATTTGTTCCTCATTTCCTTCAAACCCTCTTAGGAACCCTTCATCAAGTGAAGCCTGCGATTCAAGATCCTGACCTCTCGCCCAATCCGTCCTCGCCTTGATCTTTCTAGCCTCCGCTAGGGCAGCGGTCCTCTTCTTCTCTTTATCGATAGCGGCTTGCTCTTCCGGGGTAACGTTCACTCGTTTGCCCGTCGGTGGCTTCTCTTGTAGAGGCAGCTGCCTCTTCATAGCCTGCCCCAGAGTCGTGTTGGGTGGTAGTTTCTCACCCGACATTTTTCTTTCTAGTCTTTCTCCCCGTTACGGCCGGATACTTTCTTTTTATCTGTAAGCAGATAATAAAGCAAAGACTTAAAGAATGTCATTTTGACTATAAAACCTTGATTCTCAAGTCAATACTCTCATAATTGAGGAACTCAACAGGAGAGGGGTTGACAGACCTTGTTTCACACAAGCCTTTAGTCAACCAAAAAGATTTTCATAAAAATCTTTCTTAAAATTTTTAATTTTTCAAAATTAAAAATTAAATTTTTCTAAATTTTCCAATTTTTTCACCAAAAAAACACCAATCTTCAAGATTATCTCAAATTCATAAGATTATCTCTAATAATATAAATTACTAAAAGTCAACATAGGCTGTTTTAGGCTCAAAACAGAACTATCAGAGGCCTGGCATGTGCCTTAGCGGTCCTCTGTCCTCGTGCGCGGGCGATATTAGGGGATTTGGCCGATTGAGGCTCAAAAAAGTCTAATATCTCTCTAAATAGCGCTAGAAACTCGCTGTAACCGCTAGGGAGTCTCCCTAAGACCATTATCTAATGATTAGCCATGATATTATGGTGGAATTCGGTGAAAAAAACATGAAAAAATGCAATATACTTACCAGCAATGTTTTCCTTACTTTCGCGGTTCGCGCATGCGCACTTGTGATGTTACCCAGCGTCCTCTCTCCCAGGTCTCTCGGCGGCAAAACATCCGGTTTGCCGCGAGGAGAGACGGAATCATTTATTGGCCACACAAGATTAATACAAGGTCCCCTTTGTCCTGGGAAATATATCTCATTCTATGATGTTACATATATGAACACATTCGTACAAAAACATACAGTTAACTCTGGATACATTTAAAAAAAATGTATGGATGGATATGCTTTGACGAAATTAACAGATACATGTATTCTATTAAAAATTGCCCAAGAAATAACAACTTTTTAACTAATTTTAAGACCAAGTAACAAAATTATCCAAGCAGTCTGAAGTTTGGTAGACATGTCTTTGATATTGTTGCCCTAAAAATATAATACCGTGCCATCAGCATAACTTAGTCTGTCAACATTATTCATTTAACCTAAGTAGCGCTTACCTGGGTAAGTTTTGCTGACGTTCTCTATGAATTTGTTGTCAAAGCCAGCGATGACCGCCCCACCGACCGGCACCATGAAGTTCTTGTCACAACTCTGTACAAAGGCATCCACACGACCTACACGCGCTGCCTGACCAGCACAACAGGCACACCATAGTTACGTCAATAATTTACCGAGATCAAGGTAATATCTATAAAGGCCTAATTAAAAAGAAAAGAGATTAAGGGAAAGCGTCCCATGTACATACATCATGTATATGTTTTTTCTTGTTGTAAGAACTGCTTTTATAGTTACCTGTTGTATCAAGTGCATACATTTGGACGACTGGACACCATATGCGTTATTCACAATGTGTGGAATCCCATTCTCCTTACAAATCTTCCCCACTTCTTCTAACCTGATAATAAAGGAAACATCATTCAACATTAAAAACAGCACAACCACATTTGCTGGAAAGCGCTCGATACCATACAAGTATAACATTATGTGTGTACTAAGTGGATCGTCTCACTGCACTATGATATAGATACAGAAATAAAGACATACATCCATCCCCCTATCACAGTTGGCTAATTGTCTGACCTGTCTGGTACGCGCGGTGTGAAACAGCTGGTTGTGGTAAGAATGCACGCCACATTCTCCGCCCCTAACTCGGCTACCTTGGCCTCCAGTGTGGTCACGTCCGTCCGTAACTCATCACCCTCTATACTGTTCTCCAGCACCACCGCCTCAAAACCTGAAACAACAACACTTCACATTGAAATAATTCCAAATGTTTTATTCTCATTATTGTAGAAATATAATTAAAACTGTGGTACAAAATGGCACGTATACAACCCTGCATAATAGTGTTGTCAGACAGTGCTACTTCACACACGTCCCCCACACCGCGCCTCCCACACACCGCGTCTCACACACCGTGTCCCCCACACCACGTCTCACACAGCACGTCCCCCACACCGCGTCCCCCACACCACGTCCCACACACCACGTCCCCCACACCACGTCCCCCACACCACGTCCCCCACACCGCGTCTCACACCACGTCCCCCACACCACGTCCCCCACACCGCGTCTCACACCACGTCCCCCACACCACGTCCCACACACCACGTCCCCCACACGTCCCACACACCACGTCCCCCACACCGCGTCCCCCACACCACGTCTCACACTACGTCCCCCACACCACGTCCCACACACCACGTCCCCCACACCACGTCCACACACGTCCCACACACCGCGTCCCCCACACCACGTCCCACACACTGCGTCCCCCACACCACGTCCCCCACACCGCGTCTCACACCACGTCCCACACACCACGTCCCCCACACGTCCTACACACCACGTCCCCCACACCGCGTCCCCCACACCACGTCTCACACTACGTCCCCCACACCACGTCCCACACACCACGTCCCCCACACCACGTCCACACACGTCCCACACACCGCGTCCCCCACACCACGTCCCACACACTGCGTCCCCCACACCACGTCCACACACGTCCCCCACACCACGTCCACACACGTCCCACACACCACGTCCCCCACACCACGTCCACACACGTCCCACACACCACGTCCCACACACCACGTCCCACACACCACGTCCCCCACACCACGTCCCCCACACCACGTCCCACACACCACGTCCCCCACACCACGTCCACACACGTCCCACACACCACGTCCCACACACCGCGTCCCCCACACCACGTCCCCCACACCGTGTCTCACACCACGTCCCCCACACCACGTCCCCCACACCGCGTCCCCCACACCGCGTCCCACACACCGCGTCCCACACACCGCGTCCCACACACCGCGTCCCCCACACCATGTCCCACACACCATGTCCCACACACGTCTCACACACCATGTCCCACACACTGCGTCCCCCACACTGCATCTCACACACCACGTCCCACACAGCACGTCCCACACAGCACGTCCCCAACACCATGTCTCACACAGCACGTCCCACACAGCACGTCCCACACAGCACGTCCCCAACACCGCGTCCCACACAGCACGTCCCCAACACCGCGTCCCACACAGCACGTCCCACACAGCACGTCCCACACAGCACGTCCCCAACACCGCGTCTCACACACCACGTCCCACACAGCACGTCCGGCACAGCACGTCCCCCACACCGCGTCCCCCACACACCGCGTCCCACACACCGCGTCCCCCACACCGCGTCCCCCACACGTCCCACACAGCACGTCCCACACAGCACGTCCCCCACAGCACGTCCCCCACACAGCACGTCCCCAACACCACGTCCCCAACACCACGTCCACACACCACGTCTCACACACCACGTCCCCCACACCGCGTCCCCCACACCGCGTCCCACACACCGCGTCCCACACACCGCGTCCCCCACACCGCATCCCCCACACATCCCACACACCGCGTCCCCCACACCGCGTCTCACACACCGCATCCCACACCATGTCCCACCCACAGAATTACCTGCAGTTGTGATGGACTTGAAGCAGGACTTCTGGTCTATACGTGGCCAGATGACGTAGCGTGCTGACGGCCGTTGCTGACGTATCGTCAACATGCACAGTACCAGTGCCATACCCGTTGCCATGGGAACCACAAAGCATGAAGAAGCTGACTGTACACCTAGAGCAGAAGACAAGAAACTTACTTATTAGATAACTACATGTGATTATTGTGGCAGTAATTGACTTCTATGACTAAAAATGTTGTTTCAGGAAAACAAGGCCATTTAAAAAGAAAGAAATTTAATTGTTTAAAACATGACAGCCATTTGATATACACTACAGTTACAAATATGCTTTATATTGGTAGATACAATCATTTCAGCTTCAACATTGACATTAGTACATAAAACCTTTGTGGTAAAAACGACATCCAGTACAACGTTTCCACAATTATTCACAGGTAGCATGTTATTTATCATGAGTAGGGAATGAAGAAATTATGGTATTTTTAAACAGTAAAATGGTTTGTACAAGATTGAAAAAAAAAAGAAGTACATATGTACAAGGCATTGAAGCGTCCGCGCGCCTGTAATGTGGAAGTCAATAACTCTTCAAGTATATAAACGGTGATTTTTTATTCACTGGCACTCTTGGCCACACCAGCTAATAGGTCTGTAGTGATCCTTGTTGCTTCAGCTTGCCAATGCATACACATTCCATCCAAAGAATCGGCGGCATTCAAACTCTCACCAACGCCCGTGAACAGAATGTTGCATGTGTAGGGGCCGGGTTTACTTAGTATATTATTACGGGTTCTGTTCGACGTTGTGCTGCTAACTCTGCTGTCCAAACCCTTTAGTCCGACGACAGGTGAAGGAGCCAACTTAACCTATCGAGTCCGAAGTGACTTAACTGACTGTAGTAGGTTCGGGTAATAAAGAGATTTTATTGCAACCTATACAGCGGAATTGAACTGTGTCGATCTTGTTCTTTCATTTCGTATAATATTAAAACGAGGTTGCTAGGGTTGAGGAAGGTGCAGCATACTGCAAGACCAGTTTCAGTTTTAGTGTCCAAGGAGATTAAGGTCAATAGTCAACCTGGCGGTACCACTGACCACTGTTTACCTGTTCCTTCCACCACCACCTCCCCCAGCGCCCCTACATATAGGGCTGAGTACCTGTCCCGGCCACCACTTAAACCACTGCTGAGACCACCACTGCGCCCTCACCTAGTAGAGGACGCCCACCTTCCACCCCTTACCCTTATGATCCCGGGGGGCCACTCCGTATCTTTTCTATAGTCACCATGTGTGAACATCACCCTGAATTTAGTAACCTTATCACGGGGAAAGATCTGCAAAAATGATACCCTTTCAACGGAAAATAGAGCAAAAAATTATGGATGATTGTGAAAAATGTACCCTTATCACGGGTGGCCATACAGAAAATATAATAAATTATGATCACTAAATATGATGGGTAAAAAGGGAAAAAATATACTTGACCATCTCTAAAATGGTCTTAAAATGTACCCCTTTCCCTCCAAAATTGCCTAAAAAGCACCCGTTATCAAGGGCCCGCGCGGGTCCGTGCCTAGGACCCACAAACGGACCCTTTCCCATGGAATCGTGTTCACACAAGGTATTCAAATCTGGGGAAGTGGCCCCCGGGCTTATGATGTACTAGTCCCCCGCCCTCCTATTACCCTCATGGTGTGTGGTGGGGGCACGAGCCAACACATGGACAGTGGTCAGTGGTACCGCCAGGTTGACTTCAGTCAAGGAGGGTGGACTGAGCAGTAGTAGGCAATTATCAACAAACAATTAAGCATATAGCTATTGCAGGTCGGAAAATGGGACCTTTAACACTGCGGGCAATGGGGCAGGTTATCCGCATACAGGTGACAGGGGAGGACTACTACCTCAATAGCACTCAACATAGGGCTAGGACTGGAGAGGTCTGACTAAGGAAGCTCCGGGTATAGGGCATGTGCACAGTTGGACCCTTGATCACTGGCCAATGCAAAGTGAATGGAGGGTACGGCCAAGGCAAAGTCAATGGGCAGTAGCAGCTAAATTGACCAGTTTTTCCCTTATAAATAAGGGAAACTGGACAACAATAGTATTCGGACGAAAAGCAAGTTCCCTACACATGCATCAGCAGAATCCGCTTGAGCAGTCAGCCGTACAATATACGGCGATTCCTACCAACTCTGTCCTTCCCACGTCTAGACCTTTATCTTATATTTACATAGCCGGGGCAGCGGAGGGGAGCTGTGTAACCCACAGCCTCTCTGCCCCCATCGCTGCTACAGTATAGACATGTCCCACCCAAAGGACTTCTTTGTGAATGTCATGGATTCTCAATATTGTATCAAGTCAAAAATAATTGTCTTTGAACTACATTGTATTATAGAGGTATGGCCTAGGGGCTGGACATATTCTCTTTGAGAACTGAGCATGTGTACTGAACCTTATAGACAGGTATATAGACATGCTATTCTGGGATTCTCCAAGAGTATTCTCTCAATACTGCCATAGCTGTCAGTAATGATTTGTGCCTGTTTCCTATCATTGACACCTCTGTATCACAGTACCACTGTTCAATGGTGATTAATTCACTGTCTGCCTCCCGTCTGGGCTCGATGGGTGTTGATCTGTTGACCGAGCTATTTAATTAAATATACATTTTTTTATGCCGAAGTGGTGGCGTAGCCACCTGGTGGTGCCGCCAGGCACCACCAGAACGAGGTATATGATGTTTGCACTTTGCCAGAAGTCAGAATGGGCGCCGCCATCTTGGATTGTGCCGCCATCTTGGATTAAGGTTGATCGCTACTCATTGAATATGGACTACTGCGCAGCTCTCTGCGCATATAGCTTTAAACTGTCAGAATGCTCTAATATCGGATACCTGGATATATATGCATGCACACTAAGCCATATCCAAGAATTGGACAATTCCGAGGAAAATTGAGCATTTTATTGCACTTTGAATTTTTGATATATTTAGAGGCAGTGATATTTGCTATTTTTATCATAAATTAGAACATTGGAATTATTTACCAATGAATCATTATCTAGATTGATATAGATCGTGTCACTGTGCTTCAAACAACTAAGAGTATAAAATATATTCATTTTTCACCCTGATCCTCGGCCTTTTATCCATTATTTTGGCCTTTAAATATGTGATTTAGACAGTTTTTGTCCTATTTTTTAACTTCAAAGGCCCAAAACCATTAAAATATGCCCGGGACCAACTATCAAAATTCCTTAGGAATGTTAGCTATTGATCTGAACAATTTTTTGAAAAAATAAAAAAAAAAGTTCATGGATTTTTTTCAGTGATATTTAGATATTGCTGAAGAATTATGCATTAAATTTGAATAATCGTCATAAAACCATCACGTTTTTTCATAAAAAGGTACATTTTTGGACCATAATTTAATTTTTCCCATTTAAGGACATAACCTAGGAATATTCATGTGAAATATAAATTTGGTGTGGGTATTGGTTCATAAAGAAAAAAAATCATGAAAATTTCCCATTTTTTGGCATTTTTTGGCAAAAATAAAGAATTTTTTTCAAAAATCTGTAATAAAAAAAGTAGCTTGGGACCCCCCCATTTTTTTTGCATTTTCCATTTTTAAATAATATAAGCTACCTTTGGGGGAAAAAACAGGACATTTCATGGATACAAAGTTAAGAGTAGCGATCAACCTTAAGGTGTCACAACACAAATTTATGCTATGTGATGACAATAATATAAATCAACCTTTGATAGTTCCTGAGGTTGATTATAATCATACCTACCCCCCTAATATGGACCCAAGGAATTCAATGGTTCTATTGGTTTGTTGCTAATACAGCTGGTTGCCTAGCAACGGCTATTCTAATTGTTTATCTGCTTAGCAACACACATTTCCATGGTCCTGAGGTTGATCATAATCATACCTACCCCCCCTAATATGGACCCAAGAAATTCAATGGTTCTTTTGGTTTGTTGCTAATACAGCTGGTTGCCTAGCAACGGCTATTCTTATTGTTTATCTGCCTAGCAACACACATTTTCATGGTCCTAAGGTTGATTATAATCATACCTACCCCCCCTAATATGGACCCAAGGAATTCAATGGTTCTATCCATTTGTTGCTAATACAGCTGGTTGCCTAGCAACAGCTATTCTAATTGTTTATCTGCCTAGCAACACATTTCCATGGTCCTGAAGTTGATTATAATCATACCTACCCCCCCTAATATGGACCCAAGGAATTCAATGGTTCTATTGGTTTGTTGCTAATACAGCTGGTTGCCTAGCAACGGCTATTCTAATTGTTTATCTGCTTAGCAACACACATTTCCATGGTCCTGAGGTTGATCATAATCATACCTACCCCCCCTAATATGGACCCAAGAAATTCAATGGTTCTATTGGTTTATTGTTTATACAGCTGGTTGCCTAGTAACGGCTATTCTTATTGCTTATCTGCCTAGCAACACACATTTCCATGGTCCTAAGGTTGATTATAATCATACCTACCCCCCCTAATATGGACCCAAGGAATTCAATGGTTCTATTGGTTTGTTGCTAATACAGCTGGTTGCCTAGCAACAGCTATTCTAATTGTTTATCTGCCTAGCAACACATTTCCATGGTCCTAAGGTTGATTATAATCATACCTACCCCCCTGATATAGACCCAAGAAATTCAATGGTTCTATTGGTTTGTTGCTAATACAGCTGGTTGCCTAGCAACGGCTATTCTTATTGTTTATCTGCCTAGCAACACACATTTCCATGGTCCTAAGGTTGATTATAATCATACCTACCCCCCCTAATATGGACCCAAGGAATTCAATGGTTCTATCGGTTTGTTGCTAATGCAGCTGGTTGCCTAGCAACGGCTATTCTAATTGTTTATCTGCCTAGCAACACACATTTCCATGGTCCTGAAGTTGATTATAATCATACCTACCCCCCCTAATATGGCCCCAAGGAATTCAATGGTTCTATCCATTTGTTGCTTATACAGCTGGTTGCCTAGCAACAGCTATTCTAATTGTTTATCTGCCTAGCAACACATTTCCATGGTCCTAAGGTTGATTATAATCATACCTACCCCCCTGATATAGACCCAAGAAATTCAATGGTTCTATTGGTTTGTTGCTAATACAGCTGGTTGCCTAGCAACGGCTATTCTTATTGTTTATCTGCCTAGCAACACACATTTCCATGGTCCTGAGGTTGATTTATGATCATACCTACCCCCCCTAATATGGCCCCATGGAATTCAATGGTTCTATCCATTTGTTGCTAATACAGCTGGTTACCTTGCAACGGCTATTTTAATTGTTTATCTGCCTAGCAACACACATTTCCATGGTCCTGAGTTTGATTATAATCATACCTACCCCCCCTAATATGGACCCAAGGAATTCAATGGTTCTATTGGTTTATTGTTTATACAGCTGGTTGCCTAGTAACGGCTATTCTTATTGCTTATCTGCCTAGCAACACACGTTTCCATGCTCCTGAGGTTGATTATAATCATACCTACCTCTCCTAATATGGACCCAAGGAATTTAATGGTTCTTTCGGTTTGTTGCTTATACAGCTGGTTGCCTAGCAACGGCTATTCTAATTGTTTATCTGCCTAGCAACACACATTTCCTCACCCCCTAACATGGACCCAAGGAATTCATAGGGAATGCCATATTTGAAGAAATATCATCCTTCCCCCTGATAACCCCTTACCAGCCCTGCTTTTTTGGTGTCTTGATTGGGTTCCCTTCAAACATACCAACCATGTAGACATTATGTTTCTTCGAATGCAAGAATTGCGGTTGTTGCCGCGTATAAAAATGCCTGAGGCATTTTTTACGCGGCAACAACCGCAATTCTTGTTACCGATCATTTCAATATCTGATACATTGCTGTCGATTAGAATTGTTTAAAGAATAGATGTCACTTCATAGACAGTTTAACAAAGACGGACCTGTCATTCGGAGGACGTCGAGCATCATGGCATTGGTCAGCTTCATCAGGACGCTGGATCCCGCAGCCTTAGGTTGTACAGCTGCAATGTCTCCAGAGCGTCCAATCCCATGTCCCAATCTGACGTCAAATACATCAGAAACTATCAATATTGCGAGCACGAAAGTGCAGAAATATTGGAAGTTGCCGAAGGGGGTGGTAATGTTTTCAACATAAGGGGTTCGAATCCACCCCTACCCCTTTGATTAAAGGATGACCACCCTCCTTCGATTTTGTTTTTATGTTGCAAAATTTCCAAATATGTTAATCTCTGCGATATGTATATCATTAATGATATACTTTACACAAACAGGTCAAGGTCTAACATTTTTAAGACTAACCTGTAGTGTCTCTTGGCAACCAGGGAGGAGGCAATACGCGCTTCCCGCTCCCCGACACCGCAGTTACCAGGGAAGTTGTTGCTGTCCATGACGGCCAGCTCATTCAGCATCAGCTCTATGGTCGTGTCATCCCAGCCCTGCTCCGGCCATTTTCTCTGCAACCAGCAAGGACAGAACTCAATCAACCACAGTAACCAGCACACTTTGTCACCCCGTCATAACAAGGTTGCAACCTCTAGTCATAGAGCTGCTCTCTCACCACTAACTCAGCGAATCTGGTATAGTACGGTGCGGTAGCCAAACTGCTATTTAATCGATGTTAGGTTCAAGTAAACCCATCCAAAAGTATAGTAAATACATTTGCTGTATCCTGCCTACCGTAAAACCTTACATATAAGCCCAACTCATGTACATATAAGCCGCCGCCCCTAACTTTGGAGAAACATATAAGAATATCAGAACATCTGATCATGATGAATTTAGTACAGTATAAGTACCGCATACATCTAAAAGCTTGCGCATAAGCGGCACCCCGACTTTGTCGTGATCATATAAGCTGCACTGGCGATCTGACATGCGTACTAGCCCCAGTCTATATGCGAGATCTTATGGTACTTTGTATCAGAAAAACAAAGTTAAGATTAAAAACCTATATTGGATTTTAACATATACTGATACTGATAGGCTCATCAGCAAAACAACATGGTGGAGCATGTCTATTTTAGATTTGAGGTTAAGCCAATGGCATCAATTTCTAATCAATTGAAGCCAGCAGGTTTATTACTGCTACAACAAATCTACTGATTTTAAGAAGTATACACAGGATTGACCAAAATTTCGGAGTGACATTTAGTACTTTCTCATAAAACACATTGTTTGCCAGTACACTCAGGTATAAGATACCCACGGAAGTCGCCATCACAATCTTCAAACAGATCATACTATATAAGGGAGTGCTCATTTTTTAACAACAGGGGGGGGGGGGTGGTGGATTTGGGGGGGGGAGGTAGATTCTTACTGTCATCAATGGCCGACCAACGTAGGTGGCGCTGCGGGCGTAGGCCACAGTAGTAAGGATGTTGCTGCAAACATAGCAGCTATGTGCTTTTTTCCCCATACTGAAGCATAGTAGCTGGCACCCTGTCTCTGTGTATTCAACCTTTGGGGCTCCGATTTAGGGTCTTATACCCCCTACATAGCTTAGTCTTAGATATTTTAACCGAGTGGCAAGCACTATATGGACTAGCTGTGTGGCTATGCCTCTGGTACCTGAAGTGATATTGATAAGCAAAAGGAGGCAGTTAAGTTTGGTTTAAGATGACTTGTATTTATGAACCATGTGCGCCATCCCGCTCGTCGCCCAAGTGCCCCGAAAGTAGTGACGTCACAACCTGTGTACGTCGGTATCACAACATCCCCCTTGTTACAAGAAGAACATAACATGGTGACAGTTTGAGTTTGTGTCTGTGGGGTATCGAGAGCAGCGCTCTTACAATGAACTGTTACATCTCAACAAGTCTTTTACTATAGATGAACTTAATTTGTTAACTGTTACATAACAACTACTTAACTAGAAAACATAGGGTAGACTGCCTTTGTTTTCATCCACCTGGAGGCTTTATTCTGTCCTCTGGCTGGCAGGTGGTCCCTAACTGTTTGGGTTTATTCCTGATAGCGTGCTGGTGGTTTGATGGCACGGCCTGTCCTAGTAGTGCGAACTACAGGCATAGGGGCCGTCTCAGGAGCCTTCTGGGGTGAAGCGGTAGCTGCCACTTCTGTGTTGTCGGTCACTGGCTGAGTTTCTTGCCTCATGATGGCTTTTTCCCCCCTTCTGTCTTCGCTGCCGAGGCCCAAGAGCTGTGGAATCGGGGCTCAGGGCGTCTCGAGGGTTTCCCGGAGGTGATGCCTGTTGCCGCGCAGCTTGCTGCCCTTTTGGGTCTCTACGACGTAAGATCTTGGCTCCAGGCATTTTTCGACCACTGTCCCTGGTGCCCAAGTCTTTGTCACTTGATCTTGGATACGGACACCTTGCCCTGGGTACAGTGGTGCTAATTGTTGGTCTCTCGCAGTGTGATCATAATGCTCTTTTGCCCTTTTGCCTCTACTTTCCAGCTGATCCTTGACTTCCTGATCAATGTTTGTCTGCCTTGTAGGCAATATGGAGGCTACTTGCCTCCCCAGCAGCATCTCCGCTGGTGACGGCAATCGGTTATCAACTGGAGTAGCCCTTAGGTTCAGGAGGGCCATCTGGACATTCTCTTTTGTCTTGATGCATTGTTTTATCACTGACTTGACCCATCGTATCTGACGTTCTATGAAGCCATTTGACTGGGCATAGTGTGGCGAGGACGTTGTATGATTGATTCCCCAGTGACCGCAGAATTTTTTGAATGTCTCACTGGCATATTGTGGCCCATTGTCGGACCTAATCTTGTCTGGTCAGCCAAAGGTACCGCAGACCTCCTCCACTATGTCCTTTACTACCTCAGATGTCACGGGTGCTTGTATTTATTTGACAATTGGGAATTTCGAGTAGTAGTCAGATATAATTATGTATTGGCGCCCCTTTATCTCAAACAGATCTGTCCCTATGATTTGCCAAGCACAGGCTGGAACCTTGCTAGTTAACATTGGCTCCCTTCTGTTATCATCTTGGTCCTCCTGGCATACGTTGCAGCCTTTTACCAACCTCTCTATATCATTGTTTATCTTTGGCCAGTAGACTGAATCACGTGCCAGCAGCCGTGTCTTCTCTATGCCTAGATGACCACGGTGCAGTTGAGATATGATATCCCCTTGCATGCTCTCCGGGACAATGATTTGCCTTCCTTTGAATAGGACTCCATCATCAAGACCAATGACATGTCTATAGGACCAGAACACTCGGAGGTCAGTTGGCAGGTCCCCAATCCTTTCTGGCCATCTACGGTACACTACCTCTGCCAGGGCATTAAGCACTGGGCATCATTGGGTCTCTCGTCGAAGCTCTGCCTGCTTGCCCGGGCTAAAGCTGATGAGGTCAAATGAGATTCCGTCAACAAGTAGATCCAGTTTGACTTCCGATTTATTGTTCGGGTTTGGAAGTCGTGATAGAGTGTCTGATAGGACCATCTCCTCTCCTGGCCGGTACACCACACTGTAATCATACCCGAGTATCCTCAGCAACATCCGTTGGAGTCGAGGGGGTGCTGATATAATAGGCTTCCTACAGATCATTTCGAGGGGTTTGTGGTCAGACACAATTGTGAAAGATCTGCCATACAGGTATGTATGGAACCTTTCTACTCCATGCACAAGAGCTAGTGTCTCGCGCTCGATGTTGCTATAGTTTGATTGTGTCTTGGTGAGTGACTTGGAGGCAAAGGCTATAGGCTTGCCCTCCTGTATCAATGCTGCACCAAGGCCTTTTTGTGATGCATCCACCTCCAACGCTATTGGTTTGGTGGAGTCATAGAAGGCCACTTTCGCTTGGTCATATATGGCTCCTTTAAGCTTCTCAAACGCATGCTGATGGTCGTTTGACCACTCGAATGGTACATCTTTCTTGAGCAGATCCCGAAGTATGGCTGCTTGTATACTGAGATTTGCAATAAAGGATCCCATATATGTTAGTAGGCCTAGGAAGCGTTGTAGGTCCTCTCGGTCTTGTGGGACTGGCATCTCATGGATATCCTTCACCTTGGCCGGATCTGGTGATATTCCATCTTTGCTGTACACGTTTCCAAAAAAGGAAATTGACTGCTTCTTTATAGCACACTTTGCCGAGTTAAAAACAAGACCATGCATCTTGGCAGCTTCCATTAGCTTCAGGAGTCTAGCATCATGCTCATCTTCTGTGGAACCGAAGACACAGATATCGTCAGCGATGCCAACACATCCATCGAGATCCTCCAAAATCTCATCCATTCGTTGCTGGAATATGTCTTGGCTAGTGTTCAGGCCAAATGGCAACCTCTGAAAGCAATATCTACCAATAGGTGTGCGGAAAGTCGTAAGTAACTGACTGCTCTCCTCCAGAGGAACACTCCAATACCCAGCCTTTGCGTCCAGTTTGCTGAAGTATTTCGCACCTGTAAAGAATGGGTTGATTTCCTCTAATTTGGGTGTCTTATGAGGACATCTTTTAACCGCATTGTTGAGATGTTTCGGATCAAGACATACCCTCAAGCTACCATCACCTTTCGTGCTATAGACAATGCTTGAGCACCAGTCGGTATGTTCCCTGACTCTTCTGATTATGCCATTCTTCTCCATATTTCCTAACTCGGCCTTGATTTTGGGAAGAAGGTTCACATTACACTTCCTGGGACGGTCAATGTACGGCTCGGCATCAGGTTTGAGCAATATCTTCGCTCGGTCTTTGAACCTTCCAATCTGGTCAAATTGGCAAGGGTATGACTTTTTAAGGTCCTGCAGGGAGTTGACCCTCCGGCGTGGCTGGGCCAATATGGTCTCAACATGACAGTTTATAGTTACTAAGTTGAGTGCCTCACACATAGGAAGACCAAGCACAACCAGTCCTGGCACACCAACAACGTAGAACGTTGTGCGTACCCAGTCTCCTCTGCCGTACTTGCAGTCGCATGTGAGCTTGCCGATGCATTTTATGTCTTCACCGGAATAGGCTGTTAGCTTAGGTTTGCCCACAGGTGACAACACGTCATCAGGGTCGATGTCACCAAACATCTGCTTAAAAGTGCGTACTGGTAATGCGTCACCTTGGGCACCAATGTCAAGCTTCAGCCTGAGACCCTTTGTGCCGTCTAACCCTGGACACTTAATGCCGATTGTAGTATACGCTTCATCGCGTGTAGATCTGGATATGGCATCGAAACACTTATCAGACATCTTAATGCAGTAGAAATAGTTACCAGGGTCACTTGCGTCCGAGCTACCAGGTTTCTCATTCTCATGTGCAGTTACTGCATGTACATTCTTCCTCTGCTTCCCTGCGTTCGGATAGTGTTTCTGTGGCTTGGAACTGGATTTGCTTTGAGTGTTCTGGCCTCTGTTGCCAGTGTCTTAGGTCTTCGACCTGCAAAATTCTACCCAGTGTCCTTGTTTCCCGCATCCTGAACACTCATCCCTGAATGCCGGACATCTTCGGTATGCGTGGTGGCGACCACAGTTCCAACAGGGCTTCTTTTTGGAGACGTGATCTATAGAAGTCTGGTCAGTCGTGCTCTCGCAAAGAGTTCGGATCTGTTCATTGCCTTTCTCGGTTGCTTCGTGCCGTCGGCCAGTGTTGAGAGTTTCTTGCAGTGTCAGTGATTTGTCTTTATCCAGGAGTTCCCGCCGGGACTCTGCAATGGGAGTGCTCGCAATGACAAGCTTGATAATGCGCTCCCGCAACTCTGCGTCTGTAAACTCACAGCGCAAGCCCTGCGTTCGTGCACGTGTGACAAAAGCATCAAGTGACTCACCGCTCTTCTGTCGGTACTGCATCAAATTTAGTCGCTCAATACGGAAATTTACTGCAACTCACAGCTGTTTCTCAAACAGATCCCATAATTTCTCTGGTTTCTTTTGATCTACTTCACTAAGGCCAGATGCATTAATACGGCGTAAACCCTCTTCTCCTACACTTATCTTGATTTTTCTAGCAATCTTGGAGGCATCAGTGACTTCGTTATCTTCACATACCAAGAGTAGCCTCTGCTTAAAAAGTGTAAATGTCTCTGCTACATCAGAAGCATCCCAATTCATAGAAGGGTATTTGGCAGCCATTTTGATAACACTAGTTTTGGTATAGTGCACTGGAGCTATTTGGGTCAGTGGCACTAACTAGCATTTAACAATCACAGTTCTGGTATAGGCCTAAGTTGTGCCTCTACATGGGGTAAAATTCGACACGTGCGACACGGCCCTTTTAAAATCCGACACGGGCGACACGGCACTTTTAAAAACCGACGGACACAGACATTTTTCTAGGGCTTAGTATATTCTATGTATATATAAATCGACACGGCGACACGACCCCCTGGCTAAAAATCGACACGGAGACACGGCCAATACTGTGGGGACCCATGTAGAGGCACTAAGTTGCATTGGACACTACACAACTTGTGTATATGGCTGGCTCCACACTTGATTGGGTTTACTTGGCAGACTTGGGTGATATGAAGGCTTGGCTTTATGTGGCTGTAGACACACAAGAATAGCCTAGGACATGGACACACAAAGATAGCACATGGTCTGATGTGGGGAAAGGAAAAAGTGCTCTACTCACAATTCTTGGTGTCCCACAACATCAAATATGTGGCACACAGTCTCTTCAAACATCCTTTTACCGCTAGCCACCATGTTAAAGTATGGTGGAGAGAACCTCCATCTAGCTATTACCTATTTATTTAACGTCATACTCTCCTCAGGTAGTTACCCCAAAAACTGGAAAGGGAGCCTTATAACCCCCATCTACAAGGCAGGGGACTTAAACAAGCCAGAAAATTACAGGGGAGTGGCAGTAGCTGACTGTCTGAGTAAACTTTTCTGTAAAATAATCAATGACAGAATTGTGTACCTTTTTTTGGAGCATGAATCAAAATGGCTTTAAGGAAAAAAGGAGAACCGAAGACAATATTATGATTCTCCAGACGTTATTCCATAAATATGTTAAGAACCACAAGAGCAAACTCTATATAGCTTTTGTTGACTTCTCTAAATTCTTTGATTCCATAGACAGGCCAAGTCTGTTTTATAAACTTCTAAAAGCTGGGGTCACAGGTAACACATACAGAGTTATTAAAGATGGGTTTATATAGGAGCTAATTTGGGGTCAATTTTTTTCCCGTTTTTTTCAATGTACTTGTGTTCATAATGTCCATATAAATATATGTGTAGCTTTTTAAATCATTCTGATACTTGTCATTGCATAGAATATAGAGAAAACCAGGTCAGGGAACCCCTATCTCTAATAGAGTCGGGTCCCATAACCTATTCTATCCATAATTTGCTCCACTTTTTATGGATTTATAGGTGTCAGAATGATTTAAAAAGCTACAGACATATGTATATAGACATTATGAACACAAATATTTTGAAAAACGGAAAAATTAAATTTGACACCAAATGAGCTCCAAACCCATCTTTAAATCAGCTTAGGGGCCGTCCATTAATTACGTACGCATCAAGAGGGGGTGGAGGGGGGTCAGGCCAAATGCGTACAGATGCGTACAGGGGGGTCTAGACCAATTTTGGCATACGCATTGTGTACGCCTAAAGGCAGATTTTTTGGTTATTTTGGGCTAAAAATGGTGCTTTTTAGGGGCAAATATCCAACCAAACTTGGAAATTTTTCTCACAACTGTAATATAAACTTTGAAAGGTTTGAGTCAACTGTTACTAGCTAGGGGGGAGGGTTTTTTCCCAACATGACATATATCTGTCTGACCCCCCCCCCCCTCCCACCACCTATTAGCCCAGATTAAACGAGACTCCCACCCCCCCCCCCCCCTCAAAAAAAAAAAATAATAATAATCAAAAATATTGCATCATTTTGTACGCTGGTGGAATGGTGCATGATCGTGAGTACTGTTATACAGTGAACTCCCTCTTCATAGTCACCCCTCTAATGCAGCCAACTTCTTTAATGCAGGCACTTTTCATAGTCCCTAACATACTACAACCTATAGAAAATGACTCCCTCCAATGCAGCCACCCAACTAATGCGTCCATTTTATCAGTGCCAGCGGGGCCTGCATTAGAGAGAGTTGACTGTAGATGAACCATATTTGGTGTTGACTCCCCCATCATGGCATCTTATCTTTTTCACAAATCAAGAGGCATGCTATTTTTATGTTGGAATTAATCCTACCCAATACTACTATTTTTTTTCTTTGATTCATCAAAAGGGATATTTTTGTGAGAATTTGTCGCTCTACATAGGTTGTTCTATTAGGGGGGGTGGTTATTTGGTCGAAATGAAGTTAGGAATGCGGTCTGCAGCCTAAAATATGGTACTCATCATGGGAAACAGGAATCTGGCTTTCGTTGTTGATTTTGAAAACTCCTACCCCCCCGTACGCCCCCTCCGAAGATAAAAAGTAGGAAAATAATTGATTAATTCAATTTAAAAATTCCCACATAGTGTGCATCCCTTAATATTCACATCAAATCACTTTGAGGTGAAATGTAAAAATATTGTGGACTAAAAGGAGCTATTTGGAAGTTTTGGGAAAATTCAAGATGGCCGCCATTGGCAAAAAACACTGTTTTTTCAATGTAATTCTATCCATATTTGGTCTGCCACACCTGACATCTCTATAGAATCACTTTGCTATGGTTTATGATGACATACTGCACCAGAGTCAGCTCTTTTTGAAACTTTTGAAAATTCAAGATGGCCACCATTGGCAAAAAACCACTGTTTTTCAATGTAATTCCTAGCCATATTTGGCCTGCCACACCTGAAATCTCAATAGAATCACTTTGCTATGGTTTATAATGACATACTGCACCAAAGTCAGCTATTTTGAAACTTTTGAAAATTTCGAGATGGCCGCCAATAGCGGGAAACATTGCTTTTCAATGTAATTTTATATTCATATTTGGGCTACCATGCATGAAACCCACACAAAAGCACTTTGATATGGGATGGTCAGCTATCTTTCAAGATGGCCGCCTTTGGTAAAAATATTTATAGTAGAAGGTCCCCAAAGTCAGATGGTTGGTTACAGGCTATCTGGATGTACCGTAAATTCCCGCGTATTACCCGCATCTCGTGTATAACCTGCACCCCGACTAAGGGTCTGAGTGGTCCCAGGGAAAAACCTTCATATAACCTGCACCTAGACTTTTGTAAAATAGCTACATGTACATGTATTACTCATACCCCCCAACCCTCTGCCTGCAGTTGCATACTGTTTACCTGCCCTAGCCTAGGAGGCTAGGTAGAGTGAGTAAGGTGTGAATGCCAAAGTTGCCCAATTGGGATAGGTGGGTGGGTGGTGGGGAGTTGTAACCGCCAAATAATAAAACAATGTATCCTGGGGACTTGAGGAGGGGGGGGGAGTTGTTGTAAGCTGTGACCTCTAAAGCTGCTGCCTGCCGTGGGTGGGGACTGATGGGAGTGGGAGGTGTGATGCCCAAAGGAACTAAAGAAGGGGAGGGGTCATTTTACAACAATTTCTCAAATTAGAAAATCCAAGAACCCTCGTATTACCCACACCTAGACTTTGGGAAAATCCTAAACCCGCACTGGCATTTTGGTAGTACGCTGGAAATTTATGGTATATATACCAAAGTACCAAAAATCATAGGAGGTGCAAGTCACAGGGTCTTTTTGAGTGTGCAGGCTTCGAGATGCAGGTTATTTGTGACATGCCAGTGATATGCAAGTATTTACCGCGGTATATATGGTTGGAAAATTCTTTTAAATTCTTGGTAGAGCCTACATATTAGAATGTTTATAGCATGAACAATTAATGCAATATACAAAATTCAGAGTTAAAACAAAACCTCATTCATCCCAACGGGGGCACCACAGAGATCCCAGATAACAGTAGTGCCTGCTGTATGATTTGTTCAGAACATAATAGATGACTGAGGACAATGCATTATGAGAAGGAGAGACCTGTGCTTGTGTTACCTAAATATAGACTGGCATAGAACGACACACTAGTATACATTCTGATAATGGTACTCTTGGTAGGGACACTTTGTAGGAGAAATTATTTAGGCCCATCTCACTCCAAACGCTTTCATAAATTAAGAATTACATAACATATGGTAGCACAAGTTTTGTTCAAACTCACTTCTTCACCGAAAAATTGGGAACCTTTTCATTACAATAAGGATCTCATCCTTAATAAGAGTCACTGCCAGGAATCCAGTGGTCAAAGGGTTAACATACTCTGCGTAAATGCTGCGATACACATACAAACTACGTTACAGATACCCACCCAGTATCAATAAAATTACCACCACCCTTTGGATTGGTTTAAACCCATACCGTTTTCTTCCCTTTTCCTATATTACACAGTTTAACCCAAGATAGAAGACTACCTTGGTATCTGGACAATGAGGCTATAAGTTCAGGGGTTGGTACCGGATCCATTATAGGATGATTCCAAAATAGTCTCAGAAATAGCAGGTAATCCTCCAGAAAAGTGGAATTTACATACAATAGATAACAATAGGAGTGAAGTCTATTCATTCGAGCAAATTTTACAGGAGATAATCAATGTATGACTGTCATATGAGGAGCTGATTCATACATTTGGTGTTATGAGCCAAAACTACACTTTGCCTATAATGCAGTACAAAGACCCCATAACTATAGCTAGAAAAGCTCTTGTAACCGACAGCAATTTATTTCTCAAGCTTTTGAGTGAATTTAGTTTTTGATTATAATTGTCCTATGCAACATTCTACATTTCTGTCAATAAAAGATTTAACATTGCTTTTGTCTGATGACAGCCATTTTGGATATTAATTTTTAGGAACAGTATCAGGATAGGTTTCCTGTGTAGTCGACTATATAAGAATGTAATTATAGGGACCAAGTATGGACATAATTGACACTGAAAAATCATGTTTTTTTTCCCAATGGCAGCCATCTTGATTTTTCAAAAGCTTCAGAATAGCTATACACCATAGCCAAGTGATTCCATTGAGATTTCAGGTGTGGCAGGCCAAATATGGCTAAGAATTACATTGAAAAACGGTGTTTTTTGCCAATGGTGGCCATCTTGAATTTTCAAAAGTTTCAAAACGAGCTGACTTTGGTGCAGTATGTCATCATAAACCATAGCAAAGTGATTCTATAGAGATGTCAGGTGTGGCAGACCGAATATGGATAGAATTACATTGAAAAACGGTGTTTTTTGCCAATGGCGGCCATCTTGAATTTTCCCAAAACTTCCCAATAGCTCCTTTTAGTCCACAATATTTTTACATTTCACCTCAAAGTGATTTGATGTGAATATTAAGGGATGCACACTATGTGGGACTTTTTAGATTGAATTAATCAATTATTTTCCGACTTTTTATCTTCGGAGGGGGCGTACGGGGGGGTAGGAGTTTTCAAAATCAAAAACGAAAGCCAAATTCATGTTTCTCATGATGAGTACCATATTTTAGGCTACAGACCACAAAAAAATTGTGCTAACCACCCCCCCCTAGTTCTATGCGCACAGAATTTTAACATGTGAATACTCTTTTGCGGGGGGGGGGGGGGGAATATTTCAATATCATGGGGGGGGGGGGGGGGGGGGTCTAGGTTACTTTAAACTTGTTGGGGGTGGGGGCGAGCAGAAAAAAGGTGCTGTACTTGAAACATGATCCTCCAAGACCCCCATCCACCTAGATACCTCCCCCCACTTATGTGCAGCGTTTTGACCCTAAAGGTTCCACTGTCAATTTCGTGAATTTCCCATTAGGTGGGGGCGGGGGGTCAAAGTCAAATGAGTATGTACGCATGGGGGGGGGGGGGTAGCTCAAATGCGTACATGGTGCAACAGGGGGGTTAGGGGGGTCCATTTTGGGCAAAAATGTGCGTATGTAATTAATGGATGGCCCCTTTCAGATATTCGTATTCAAAAATACAACCAGTATATAAACGACTCAGACAATTCTGGCAAGTGTGATATCGTCAAAACTTGTCAGGATGATTTGAACTATCCCTATGGGGAGCGGGAGTATCTAGGTCGCACATACTCCCCCTATATTAGAAGTATTATCACAAAACTGTGCATAGAATGTTATTGTACTCAGGACAGCTTATCAAGAAGTTATAGAGGTAAGAAACCACTAACTAATATGTGCACACACTGTAACGTGAAGCAAAATGTTAAGCATGTAATACTATATTGTAACGTCCTGGAAACTCAAAGTGCTCGCAAAAGCTTTGAAGAAAAATATTGCTTATGACAAACATCGCGACAATAGAAAGGTCTCTCAAATATTAGCTGTAGAACCTTATTGTATATCACCAAACAGGCCAGGAGCCATCAACTATATATATTCTTATATAAAAACTGTGTATAATGCCATCAATGCTAACTCGGTGCTGACATAAATGTATCCTTACATTAGTCAATAAAGCCTTCTTGAATCTTGAATCTTGAATCATGAAGTGATATTGATAAGCAAAAGGAGGCAGTTTAGTTTGGTTTAAGATGACTTGTATTTATGAACCATGTGCGCCATCCCGCTCGTCGCACAAGTGCCCCGAAAGTAGTGACGTCACAACCTGTGTAGGTCGGTATCACAACAGTACCGGCCTAGCTGTGTGGCCACCTATTCGGAATTTTCCCTAATCGACAATGCTTGTAACTTTGACCATCTGCCAGCCAGTCAATATGTCAGATAAAGTGGCAAATCTTTCTTCAACTGATGCACGAACATGGTTTGATGAGACCTACCATACATTTCTGAAATGTCAGTCCATGGTTGATAAGATTTTAGGGAGTGTTCATTTATTATTTACAGGGGGGGGGGGGGGGTGGTGGGTTTGGGGGGGGGCGTAAAAATGTCCGACCCCTTCTGAGGGGCGGGCGTAAATAATTCTGACCCCTCTTGAGGGGGGGGCGTAAAAATTTAAGCCCCTTTTTAGCCAGAAAGCCTGCACGTTACTAAAGTTCAAAGGGGGGGGGGGGGGCGAAAAAAAAATTTCGGCGCCTTCGGCGAGGGGGGCACAAGACGTTACACGCGCTCTCGAGGGGGGGGGGGGCGTAAAAATTTTTCGCCCCTCCGCGCGAAATCTCACCACCCCCCCCTGTAATTAATAAATGAACACTCCCTTAGCCATTTCCTAACACCACATTTTTTTCACCCCCGGTCAACGGGTCAAAATTTTTTACCCCCCCCCCCTACGGGTCGGAAATTGACGCGCTCGCGGGGCCCTTTGAAGCATAGTCACGCGCGGGCTTTTTGGCCCAAAACAGGTTAAATTTTTTTGACCCCCCCCCGGTCAAGGGGTCCAAATTTTTTACACCCCCCCCGGTCAAGGGGCCAAATTTTTTTGCCCCCCCCCTGTTGATAAAAAATGATCACTCCCTTAGAACATCAAAAGAAGCTGGCAGATAGTGATGCATGTAAGTGAAGAGAAGTGATTAATTGTATCACCTAATCGGACGACGCTCAACTGAAGAATCTACGCACCTGTTCAAGGAGATGTCTGATGAGGTTTTCACGGGTGCGCCGGGCCTGCACACCTTGCTGCACGTAGGCGGACGGGATCAGCTTCTCACACAGCCGATGACAGTCCGGATTCATGACTGCTTCTTCTTGGTGTCTGCAAGTTACTACAAAATCAACCAATTCAATTTAGCAGTGCTCCCAGAGTGTTCCCCTTGAACCACCCCAAGCACCGAACAACCCACCAAAAGATTACACCTCCGCTGGATCGAGTACCGTTTAATAAAAGCGTTAATTGACTATATTTTCAATTGCTTGCATTGCTTGATACAAAAATACAATACCCTTGCTAGATTTCTATGAGAAATACCCGGTTCTAGAGAAATTATGTCAATTTATTTCGGCGCATTAATCTATTCTACTATAATTTAATTCCGGTTCCGGTTTTGCCGAAAGTGCTGCGATGACAGCTTGTCAAAAGTGAGTATCATCAATATATTCGGGTTATGGAGTATCAGTCCCTCTAATCTTAAAGAATATGAAAGATAACGTTGTTGTTTATCTAAGGTAATCCCGCTGTAGTTGATTTACCGATTTATAAGTAAAGAAATTACCATAGTTCCATTTCTTCTTGTATTATCGCTCACGATAGTGAATGTGTCATCACATCAGGCCCCGGCATCAGGCCCACTGTCCGAGCAGTGATCATACTCATAGTCAAACCAGGGAGGTCAAGGAGGGGAGTGGAGTCCACCACTACAAGGCATGGGCCGGCTCCAGATGCCTGACTCGGGTGCTGTAGCAGGGGTTGGGGGGGGGGGTAGGGGGGGGGTGGAGGGGGGCAGTGAGGTGTGACCAGTGTACAGAAGCCACATACCTCTGTATCCGGCCCTAGTGCCTCTGTGCCCGGCCTTTGTGCCTCTGTACCCGGCCTTTAATAGGTGCAGGAAATTAAAGCCCGAAAAAACCTACCTCTGTACTCGGCCTTTGTGCTTCTGTACCCTGCCCTAGCCTAGGCCCTAGGTGCAGAAAAAGTAAAGCCCAAAAAAAACTACCTCTGTACCCAGCCTTTGTGCCTCTGTACCCGGCCCTAGCTTAGGGCTAGGGCCTGTGAACTAGTTGGCCATGAGTGATAAGCTTTCCATACTTTCAAAATGGCATGGATCTCAGGGAATTAAAACATCCTGGGATTATATTGACTAATAGATGATGTGGTCAAAAGAAAAAATAGATCGGTCGGCCCTAAAATATGTTATCAGTATCCTATCCCCCGTTTTTGATTGAAGTCAAAATCTAAACAAAACTTGATTTATTCATATACAACTAGGCTAGGGCTTTCTAATCCTATACTGCATTCTTATGTAGGATAGATAGTTTTCTCAGAATTAATTGTCAAAGATGGATCGGTTTTCATATCTGCAGAATCACCCCAATCGGTCGGCCCTAAAATATGTAATCAGTACCCCATCTCCAGATTTTGATTGAAGTGGAAACTTGAACACAACTCGATTTATTCATATACAACTAGGCTAGGGCTTTCTAATCCTATACTGCATTCTTATGTAGGATAGATAGTTTTCTCAGAATTAATTGTCAAAGATAGATCGGTTTCCATATCTGGGGAGTATCCCCGACCGATCGGCCCTAAGATATGTTATCAGTGTCCTATCCCAAGATTTTTATCAAAGTGGAAACTTGAACAAAACTCAATTTATTCATATACAACTAGGCCAGGGCTTTCTAATCCTATACTGCATTAGTATGTAGGATAGATAGTTTTCTCAAAATTAATTGTCAAAGATGGATCCGTTTTCATATCTGCGGAATCACCCCGACCGGTTGGCCTTAAGATATATAATCAGTATCCCATCCCCAGTTTTTGATTGAAGTCAAAATCTGAACAAAACTCGATTTATTCATATACAACTAGGCTAGGGCTTTCTAATCCTATACTGCATTCTTATGTAGGATAGGTAGTTTTCTCAAAATTAATTGTCAAAGATAGATCGGTTTTCATATCTGGGGAGTATCCCCGACCGGTCGGCCCTAAGATATGTTATCAGTATCCTATCCCCAGATTTTTATCAAAGTGGAAACTTGAACAAAACTCAATTTATTCATATACAACTAGGCTAGGGCTTTCTAATCCTATACTGCATTAGTATGTAGGATAGATAGTTTTCTCAAAATTAATTGTCAAAGATGGATCCGTTTTCATATCTGCGGAATCACCCCGACCGGTTGGCCCTGAGACATATTATCAGTATCCCACCCACAGATTTTGATCCAAGTGGAAACTTGAAAAAAACTCAATTTATTCATATACAACTAGGCTAGGGCTTTCTTATCCTATACTGCATTAGTATGTAGGATAGATAGTTTTCTAAAAATTAATTGTCAAAGATGGATCCGTTTTCATATCTGCGGAATCACCCCGACCGGTTGGCCCTAAGATGTATTATCAGTATCTCATCCCCAGTTTTTGATTGAAGTCAAAATCTGAACACAACTTGATTTATTCATATACAACTGGGTTAGGGCCTTCTAATCCTACACTGCATTAGTATGTGGGATAGGTAGTTTTCTCAAAATTAATTGTCAAAGATAGATCGGTTTCCATATCTGGGGAGTATCCCCGACCGGTCGGCCCTAAGATATGTTATCAGTGTCCTATCCCCAGATTTTTATCAAAGTGGAAACTTGAACAAAACTCAATTTATTCATATACAACTAGGCCAGGGCTTTCTAATCCTATACTGCATTAGCATGTAGGATAGATAGTTTTCTCAAAATTAATTGTCAAAGATGGATCTGTTTTCATATCTGCGGAATCACCCCGACCGGTTGGCCCTAAGATGTATTATCAGTATCTCATCCCCAGTTTTTGATTGAAGTCAAAATCTGAACACAACTCGATTTATTCATATACAACTAGGCCAGGGCTTTCTAACCATATACAGCATTAGTCGGTGGGATGTGTAGTTTCTTCAGAATTAATTGTCAAAGATAGATCCGTTTTCATATCTGCAGAGTCACCCTGATGGGCGGCCCTGAGATATGTTGTTAGTCCCCCATCCCCAGATTTTGATCTGATTAGAAACTTGAATAAAACTCGATTTATTCATATACAACTAGGCCAGGGCATTATAATGCTATACAGCATTTTTAGGTGGGATAGTTAGTTTTCTCAGAATTAACTCTCAAAGTGGATCCATTTTCATATCTGCTGAGTGGTGTGTGCAGCCAACCATGACCCCTACCATGGAGGCCACCATGACCCCTACCATGCAGGCCGCCATGACACCTAATTCGCATAACACCCGCGGCAACCATCCTGGGCCCTCTCTCCTGTGTCCCATCTCCCCCTCCATGTCTCTGGTCAAACATAGGCTTATGTTTTCCAGGTTCTGATAAGAATTGTACGCAGGCGGTACCAAAAAATATGGCATCTCGTAATGATAGCGATTCTGACTCGGAGCTCATCTTTGAAGATGCCGTGGAAGACATTACTACACCAGAACAAATAAAGAACAAAACTGCTCCATCTAATTGTGAAAAACAGGAAACAAATGTACCAACTGCTGAGGAAAGTGGGAAGCAAACAGAAGACAAGTGTGTTGCGCCAGAATTGACAAAAGAGTCAATGGTATCCACAGGAGATAGTATATCAGACAGTATGTCTAATTTAAACTTAGAAGGTGAAGCAACCAAGCAAAATTATGATGAAAAGGGCCAAGGGGAGACACCGAAAGACAATGTGGATTCTAAAGCAGATGGTGAGGAAACAGAAACCTGCTCTGAGTCTGATGAAGAATTTGATGACGATACCGTGGATGAATTTATGAAGGAAGCTACAGAAGAACAAAAGGATGGTCCGCGGGAAGAGGAGGAATCATCAGAAGACGAAGAGGAGCAGGGCAAGGTAGATGAAGAGGAACTGAAGGAAAGAGATGCAACTCTGACTGAGGAAGAGAAAGAGGTAATTTCACTCTGGATGATTTTATCATTATGATATTTTTTTATGTGATTAGCAACACTTTTTCAGCATTGCCTATTAAAATGACGCTGGCACACCTGGTGCCGTTTCTCGGGTATCAAAAGAGCAACGGCCTTAATTGGTTGTGTCCTTGGGTGTGATCCCCCCCCTTTATATCTCTGAATTTACCCAACATTTCCTTATCACACCACTTAGTCTTAGAAAAAGAAAAAGAAATCTTCCATGAAAATCTGATTTCCTTACTAGCCGTATGCGATAACAGTATCTATTCTCTTCTCCAATATATTCAGATTTTCACTTAAAAATTATTTTGCTTGTGCCTGTTCCTCACAGGAACTGAGAGACAAGGCCCAGAAGTACAAGACAGAAGGTAATAGTGTGTTTAAAGAGGGGAACTACGTGGCCTCAATAGCCGAGTACACAAGCGCCCTACAGGCCTGCCCACTGTGCTACGCCAAAGAACGCTCCATCATGTACTCCAACAGAGGCGCCGCCAAACTCCACCTAGTAAGTTCTCCCCAGTTGCATGTTCTTGTAGGGCTACTATATTATATGTTATCTCCATTATCCATACACAGTATTTCCGAGTAACACCTTAGGCCTACTGTTTACTCGGATTCTCCTGCTGGTCTAGTTATATCTTAACCTAGATTAACTGCGAACCACCACATTCTCATTGTTTGATATTCTCTGTCCATGAATCTATTATATTCTGTAATGAACCCTTGTAGGAATATCCTTATTGAATGTGTGTAGAGTGTAGTTCCACATGCTGCGTCGTCGATCTAAACATTGTCCCAGGATAAAATATGAGAGAGTCAACGATTTCATGTAATTCTTATTTTATCTTAGAGACACACATTTAGAAAGCCTGGAGATGTACAAAGAAGCAGGACTAGAATTTCAGTACTGATTCTACTTGTGTAGGTTAACATTGCATCTACTTTAGCATCCTGTTGTTGTATGAACCTGTCTTTTTACTGCCACCAGGGGAAGCATGAGGCTGCCATAGCGGACTGCAGTAAAGCTGTGGAGCTGAACCCCAACTACCTGAAGGCATTACTGAGACGCGCTGAGTTGTACGAGAAGACAGAGAAGCTGGACGAGGCGCTCGCCGACTACACCAAGGTACTGGAGATGGACCCAGGGCAGCACTCCGCCCGCGAAGCTGCCATGGTGAGTCATTTCTACGTCACAGTCCTCATCTAAAGGGAGGCAGGTTTGACTAAACCTGTCACTCTGTAAATAAATAATCTCAAACGTACAAAAAGTGTCACAAAATTTTCTGAAATTGTCTGCAATGAAGCTTCTATGTAAATGTACTGTGGACTAAGCTTCATTGCTCACATGGTAGTATACAAAACAATGTTAAGTCTATGGGATGCTCAGGTGAGACACTTTTTTTAAGATATCTCACCACCACACAGCTAGCAGATCTGCATAATTGTAGAGGTCTCCTGCATGAAACTGCATGATATCAGAGACCAACTTTCTCCGCGCGGGAAAGTGAAGCTAGCCAGAGTGAACGTCACCCACTGCGCATGCACAGACAGAAGGTGGACAAAACACACCGCCGTGGGCGGGGCGATCGGGGGCAGGGCGATCTGTACCACACGCCGCCCTGCATTGACTGACACAGAAAATGGAAACTGAGATGCTGTCGCTGTTGACGCTCCGATCGAAACGTAAAACAGCTGTTACGCGCTGCCCGACACTGACGCCCACAGCCACCTGGTCGCCCCCAGCCACCTGCTCACCTACAGCCACCACCTGGAATTCAATTATATATGACTTGTAATATATGAAGTTGGGGTAGCTTTTTCTGGAGATTACGATTCTACTGTCAGAAATGAGGAAAAACGTATTGTATTAAAATTAGGTACATAGTCCTGGGGAAGCGGTACTGCATATGTGTTTGTGACCCTCTGCGACCTCTCCCCGGCTCTTCCTGACATACCCACGGCCCCCTGTTTTCTGCGTGGGTCTCCACTCGCCAAATCTAGTTATTTTGGTGCTTAACTCGCATCCTTCTCGCCAGAAATTACAAATATCCCGATTTCTGTTAGACCGAGTGACTTTTACACAGCATTGGTCACCCAAATCCGGCAAGTGGTTGTGTTTACAATCGCCACGGAATTTGCCATCTTTACGGCCCTCTCCCCGGCCCTTCCTGACACCCCCATGGACCCCCCCCCTCATCTGTCTGGCGTCGGGACTCGAGTCAGGCGTCGGGACTTGAGTCGGGTGTCGGGACTCGAGTCAGGCATCGGGACTTGAGTCGGGTGTCGGGACTCACGCAGAGTCGGGCGTCGGGACTCAAGTCGGGATGCGAGGCGGGTGTCGGGACTCGAGTCAGGCGTCGGGTCGGGCATCGGGACTCAAGGGCTGAGATTTCAGGCACTCTGTCAATCAGTCCCTCTTGCCCCATGAGTCGCCCTGTGATGTTAGTCACTCTTCCTCTTTGATTGATAGTAACCAGAGTAACGTCTTCTATTTGTATTTATTGTACATAGTCTATGATACTCATCAAGTTATTTATCTTTCAGCGCCTACCAGACCAAATCAAAGAGCGAAACGAAAAGATGAAAGAAGAAATGATGGGTAAGGATTTTCTTTTAGCCCCGCTGACATCAGTACGTGGTTGCATTTATTTGATTCAAATTCAAATGAAATCGAATGTAAATTACAATATATGTGCTAAGCCTTCCTTAGTATATGTGATTATATAGATTACAATTTGGTAGTAGAAAAGCCGCTCCTTATACTCTACCTCTCGTCAGAAATACCGGTAGGCTGCCGGATCTGGGTTAGCTTTGTGACTTCTTCGTGTGATGGTTGTGTTTCCGTTATTTTCAGGAAAGCTTAAAGACTTAGGCAACATGATCCTGAAACCCTTCGGTCTGTCCACCAACAACTTCCAACTACAACAGGACCCCAACACAGGAGGCTACTCCGTCAACTTCAACCAGGGCGCAAAACAATAACACAACTACACGATATAGTACAATGTAGGAGGACATACAAGACGCGTCGATGTACAAATATGACATAATGAGGCTGGTGTATCACTAAGTCTAAGACCTGGAGCAGTATAAATTCAGGACTTGAGATACGTGTATGATAAGATGTAGCTGTGTTGCAGCCTATCGGTGATACAAAAAAAAGAAGAGTTAACTGCTTTGGGAAGTGATCCATGGGTTTAAAAGGTTGCTAGGTAATTCCTGTCACATGCTTGAATTTAGATATGATACTATGTCCAAAGTAAGGGAAAAAGCGATTGAATCATAAAAGACACATTGTCAACTTCATACATATTATACAGAGGCCAAGCTGCTTTATTTCAACCCCACATGCCACGTGGCACATAATAAATTTTATCATTAATAAATGTGAAGAATAGTCAGACAACATGATAAAGTAGGGAATCATTCCAAGCTTCTTGCCTCCAAAATACAGAAAGGCACTGCCGTGGTGTTATTTTAGGGACCTTATTCGTTCAGGGTTCCTATCCTTTTTTGACTCAGGGGGGACCCTGAGTCAAGTGAGACGATTCTGGACACCTTTTTTCCTTGAAAAAATGAAATTGCTCCCATTTGGTCAATATTTCACTCTTTGCATCTTGCATGGTCTCAATAAATCACTTTCCACAATATCTATCTAATGGTGTATTTGTTTTTCACAAATTCCTACTATAACCCCCCAAAAAACGAAAAATAATAACAGGCCGTAATTGGTGGTAATTTGCTTCAGCATAGAGCTCTATGGGAGCGCGAAGATAACCGATAACCCCAAATTTGGATATTTTGTGACAACCAATGCTATCTCTATGGGAGGGGTAGGTGAGACACTTTTTTTCAGACATCTATCAAACACTTAAGTACTAGAGGTAATTTACAGGGGAGGTTACTTGCTTTTATTTCTGTAACAGTGATAACCCTGATTCACTTTGCACTGACAATGCACATGTCATTACAAAGACTATATGGAAATGTGAGTACCCCCCCTCTGCTAGATATGTCGGCAGTGGTAATTGACTGGGGGGAGTTAATCATCTGTTACACACGCTGCCCCCCGGCCGGCCAACACGGCGAAACAGAACCGAAGATGGTGTCGCTGCTGACGCTCCGATCGACTCGCTTTTCAGCCAAGACGTAAAACGGCGGTTACACGCCACCAGGCGCTGATGCCAACAGCCACCTGCTTGCCCAGACGCACTTGCTCGCCCACACACAGGCTCGCCCACACCCAATGTCTCACCCACACCCACCAGCTCGCCCACACACACCTGCTCAGCTGAAATATGATCACATACTGGTGTGACACATGATTTGAGGGTAGTTTCGACCCAGGAATACATTCCTGCTCTCAGAATTGACAAATAATTCATTGTTCCTGAAATAATATTTACAGATTCAGTTGTTTAGTCCATCATTTCAATCACTTTATCACCCTGACCCTGAGTCATCTGTGATGTTAATCACACGTTCAATCTTAATCTTTAGAAACCGTATTTTAAAAAAGTCAATTTTTCCTCTATGCTTAAGTACTACGTTGTACATTATTATTCACTGACAATGCCCATAGAACCCCTATTATATGTTAAACTTGCTAAAAAAAATAGCTGTAAAGCGCTATTTGTTAGACCCGATACATTTTGAAGACAAAGACACCAAGTAGGTACTCAATGCATTCACAAATCAAGATATCTCTTAATAGAAAAACACACCAAAATAGCTAGCTCTTCATAACATATCCCCCCCACTCAGACCCTGACCCAATCATTTGTGATTTAAATCACACGGTCAATCATTCTTTCAGCGAAGAGGATGTCTATCTTAGAAGCTATTATTAAAGATAATTATAATGGCTACCGGTACTTGTACTGTATGTTATCGGCATATATTGGTATACCACTTAAATATATACAGTAAATCAAAAGGTTTAGTTTTACCAACACTATACATGAATGAAAACCATCGGAATTGTGTAAAGAGTAAATTCTGTACAGTTGTTTTATTTGTTGATGTGTATGTCTTGGTGTGTTGGATAAAACACAATAAAATGAATGTGATTGTATAAAGTTAATAAAACATGTGTAGGGACACTAATATTATGTGGTCGAACGCCTACTGCGTAGTTGTAAGGCCGGAGCCAGGGGTCACCCCGATCGGAGGCGAACAGTATAAAAGCTGCCCACACCCCCTTGCTCTGGCAGACCTTTTCAGGTCTCCGATCGTGACTGACTGCATGAAAGTATACCCTTGTTATTGAAAGACTGGAATGGGACGAATCATTGATCGTTAGCTTGTTTGTACAGGTTGAAGTCCTAATAAACTTCCTTCTTTGCATCTCAACAAGAAAACTGCAGTTCGCGTCCTTATTTATCGAATTACATAGAGACGAACTCTACACTGGTGCCGTGACCAGGATTTTCTAGAAGAGATAGCGGACTGACCCTGGCGGAGGCTCAGTCAAAGAAGGGGGGGGAAGAAGGATCCAGGCCCGACCTGGAGGATGGGGAACTGGACCTTACAGTGGCCCAGATAAATGAGGTATGGAATGCGGCGGCCTGGTTGCATACCCCTGACAAGAGAGGATCTTGAAAGAGGAGTCTGGTTTTTCGAACTCCGGGAGAATAAACACCAGTGAGAATGAATCCGAGCACCAACCCTTTCAAAGGGAATCCCTGGGCAGATCTGCTACCCTCCGAACCCAACCTCGGACACATGGAAAGGGACCTGTCCCGGCGAGGCCGACAGATCCCTGACTATGATGCCTACTGCGAGAAGTTGAAAGCAGAGGAAGAGGAGATGAGGGATCGGTATACTGCTATGAATGAGGATCTGATCCGCCTGGGGGAGGAAAGAGCGAGGGTAATCGCCCAGAACCAGAAAGAAGCAGAGGAATTGAAAGAAACCAAAGGGAGGATTTAGGCGGATCGAAAGTACATCCAAGAGCAATTGGTGCTCGAAACCTCTCAGCTAGCCAAGGTTCAGCAGCAGGTGAAAAGCGTACAGCACCATTTGACAGAGGAGCAGGTTAAACTCCAGAAAGATAAAGAAGAGGCCCGAAAATCACGGGACTTCCGGGACACCTACGAGATCGAGATCGATCGTCAGTCCGAGAAGTTGAAGAAAATAAAGGCGGACTTTTCCAAAGAGGAACAGTCCGGCCAAGCGATGCGGGAACAATTTGAACAGGAACGGGAAGCTCTAAAGCAAGCTCGAGTTGAAATGAAAGCTGACTTGGAGGCTCTACGGAAGAAGAAGGAGGAAATAAACGACACCTACTTGGCCTATGAGCTACAGGTGGAGGAGACCCGTAGGGAGAGAGCGGCTAGTGGCCGAGAAGCTAGGGGCTCGGGCAAGACAAGCACGTGGCGTCCACCCCTACTCCGATATTGAAACCCGAAGATCCGCTGGAAACGCGGGACACCGTTTCGGACGGGAGATATGAACGAAATCGAAGGAAGCCTACCACGACTGAGCTCGACCGAAAGGTAACCTATGGGGGAATGGAGGAGAAAGAGATCTGCGGTAACGAAGACACTACGACTGAGATCCCACCATAAAGAATGAATCATAGCTATGGCTCCCTGCACCCATTCGCGGATGATACTTTGGCAGGCCACAATTACACGATGCCGCCCCCACCGATATATAACATGACCTACCAATACGGGGCACCAGTACCGGGGGTCGGGCAGGACGAGGGGCCGCAGCCCAAATATGGGGTTGGTGGATCCAGCACAGGGGAAGGGACAGGGACCATTCCGGACCCCGGCTTGTATGGGGGTTCTCAGCCCAGTCCAGGATTCATGGGTCCGAATCCAGGGGAAGCAACCCCAAGACCGATACCAGCACCACGAAAGTTAACGAAACGAGCCTCAAAGGGCCCGAAGGTCGCCGCCATAGTAGAATCGGATCCCTGCATTCAAGGGATGGGGATCGACTGTTGTAGCCGGACCGGAGAGGATGAATCCGAAATTATGGAATGGAGCCGAAGGCAATCCGACCGTCTGGTATGGAGTCATAACAGCGCCCGAAAGCCTGTTCAAACTCCGCGGCGATTCAGTGGGGAAAACTGGAAGGAAAGCTACCAGGATTTCTGCGACGATAACCGTTATCATGGTTGGGACAAGGAGGCTTCCTTAGGTCCCCTCATCAAATGGTTGAGTGAAGGTCCGGGACGAATAGCGGTGGATGACTGGCGAATGACCTATGGGGAATCTGGGGACTATGACTAACTGGTATCCGCAGCCACGCACATCTTCGGAGTATTGTCGGCGAACGATCCCTGGTCGGAATTCCAAGTTCGGACGCAGAAACCGAAAGAATCTCCGAAAGTGTTCGGCTTGGAGCTGCAGAGATTGTTGCAGAAAGCTCGACCCTATTGGAGACGTGACGATGAGTACTTTCTGGATGAGCTATTCACGCATTTTATCAAAGGATTGAGGGATCCGTCTCATGCGGAGCTGGTATAGAAGGAATGGGGGCGCGGTTCGTCCATGGTGGACTTCTTCTTGGCTATTGATCAGCACGAAAAGAAGAAGCGTTTATTGTCCGGGTTCGTACCCAACCATAGGGTAGCAGCCGCACATGCGGCCTCTGCGGAAGACAGTGACTCGAGTGACGGTTCGGATGAGGAGTGCATTGCGGCCATAGGGGGCGATAAGAAGGACAAGAAGAAATGGTGGAAAAAGAACACGAACAAGCCACCGGAAGCAGAGAAACCGGGGGAGGTGATCGCTAAGCCTACTCCTCCCGTGGCTGAACCATCCGAAAACGAGAAACGTCTAATGGCCATGATGGAAGAAATGAAAGGGTTGTTGGACTATCGAAAAAGACCAAAATTAGATAGGGCAACGGTCAAGTGCTTTAGATGCCAGGAGACAGGACACTTCGCGGCCGAATGTACAGCAGAAAAGCCTGTCTGGAGAGAACGAAAGCGGGAGGAGACGGAAAATTAGAGGGGGTTGTCCGTGAAGGCAGACTGACGACCCCTGACGGAGTATGCCATGATACGATCCATACGAACGCGGTTGGGGAGTCTGGAATGAATCCGCCCAGCAGCATGGGAAATGCTAATAAGCCGGAAACATGTGGGGCTGGGGGTATTGGTGAGTCAATTGCCAGGGAGAGCAAAGAAGGGAAACTGGTCACCAATAAAGAGGAAGGTTGGATAGAGGAACTATCCAGGATCGGGGGGGTCCGCCTTCCCCAAGGTCATCCGTGCCTGGACTATTTGAAAGAATTCGGATTTGACTTTGACATGACAGACGACGTGAAACGGTTCGCAAGTAACCCCTCAATGATGGGAGGAAAGAGATGGTATGTGTCCATATCGGTGAACGGCAGAATGGGAGAATTTTTGTTGGATGCCGGAGCTAGCCACTCCGCTATGTCCAAAAGGTTCTTCGATCTGGTGTCGAACATAAATGATGACCTCACAACGCGGGTAAATGCATGTGCGGCCGACGGGAGCAAGATACGAACGTTTGGTAGGACTTGTATGGTCATCTTGGTAGGCGGAAGGGAATATATCATTTCCCCGACCGTTGCCGGGATTGAGGACGACGGGATCATAGGGATGGATTTCGCTTCTCTATACGGAGCAAAACTGGACCCCGTCAGTGGAGTGTTAAAATTGACTAATCCCTATAAGGACAGGATACAATGCCTGGCACGAGAAGTGAGTGGTGTGGCAAGTGTGGTACAGACGGTGAAAATACCCCCCGGAATGGCATGTGATGTCTTGATAGCCTCCAGCAGGATGAAGAGGGGTGTTCCGGGGGTGTTCAAACCAGATGTGATGGTGTTGAGAAAGAAGGGATTGGAGTCAGCCCATACCCTGATAGGGAATATCGCATGGGGAGTAGCCCCGAGCACGAACCCGGGTTCGAAAACCGTTTACTTGGAAAAAGGCACTGTAGTGGGAGTAGTGATTTCCGCAGAGGCGGTCACCAGTAGCTAAGGGGTCGGAATAGCCTCGGCTAGTGAAGGACTGGAAGAAGGATTGGCAGCATTACTGGAGAAAGCTGGTGTCGAGACAGAGGGGCAGAGGAATGCCTTAAGAGACATGTTGACGGAGTGTGGCTTGGCTTTTGCACGGCCCGGAGAACCTCTGGGACGGACGGATAGAGTCTTACACTCCATCAACACGGAAGGGGCTAGTCCAGTAAAGTCACCATACCGACGTCTTCCGCTAGCGAAGAAGGTGGTAGCGGAGGAAGAGATTACGAAAATGCTGGCGGAAGGGGTAATAACCCCGAGCACCAGTCCTTGGAGTAGTCCGGTGTGTATGGTGACCAAGAAGGATGGGAGCATTAGATTCTGTATTGACTATCGGAAACTGAATGGCCTGACTAAAAAGAACTCGTATCCGCTCCCCCAGATAGATGAGACCATAGATTCCCTCGGAGGAAATGAATGGTTTTGTACGATCGATTTGCAGTCTGGCTATTGGCAGGTGGGCATGAGAGAGGAGGACAAAGAGAAGACTGCATTTTGAAGTCATGTAGGGTTGTATCAGTATAACGTGATGCCATTCGGATTGTGTAATGCTCCAGCCACGTTCGAAGCAATGATGGAAACCTTACTTAGTGACTTGTTATGGAAGAAATGTCTGGTATACTTGGATGATGTAATCATATTCGGAAAGACATTTGATGAATGCCTGGGAAACTTGAAATTGGTGTTACAGCGGATAATCTCGAATGGATTAAAGCTGAAGCCTAAGAAGTGCAATATGTTGCAGTTCTAAAAGTATTAACTACTTGGGGCCGATCATCTCTACGGAAGGGGTGAAGGCCGATCCCGAGAAGGTTAAGACAGTGACTGATTGGAGCATCCCCAGGAGTCCAAAGGAGGTGAGATCCTTTCTAGGGTTTTGCTCGTATTATCGAGATTTCCTATCGGGGTATTCCCGGATAAGTTATCCTATACAATGTCTGTCGCACTGGACCCCAGGGAGGTGAAAGGAGAGGTTCCCATGGGGGAAGGAACAAGGGGAATCATTCGAAACGATTAACCCTTTAGGGCCGAGCATCAACTATAGTCGACGCCATGGCTGGCCGAGCATCGACTATAGTCGACGCCATGGCTGGCCGAGCATCGACTATAGTCGACATAACTCCAAGGGAATCAGCAAAGTCTCGGCCATAGGGGAAGTTCTGTGAAAATGTCTCGCCCCCATCACCAGCAAAAGTTTTTTTGGGTCGGCCGTAAAGGGTAAAACGGCTGTTTGTAGAAACACCGGTGTTGAAATACCCCACTGCGGATGGACATTTCATATTAGACACCGATGCTAGCAATGACAGTATAGGAGCGGCTTTGTCTCAAGTCCAAGGGGGAATAGAAGTCCCTATAGCATTTGCAAGCAATACCATGAGTAAAGCGCAACGAAATTATTGTACAACGAAAAGAGAGTTATTGGCTGTAGTAGTATATACAAAGAAGTATAAGCACTTCCTGTGGGGATCTGATTTTACGTTGCGAACGGATCACTCCACGCTAAGGTGGTTATTGAATTTTAAAGATGCAGAGGGTATGATAGGGCGGTGGTTAGCACACCTATCAGAGTTCGGACTGGACCACAGCCAAATTCAGCATAGAAAGGGGGCTAAGCATGTGAACGCTGATGCGTTGTCGCGAATCCCTGTGAGGAAGTGTCAGAACGTCGGATGTGATGATTGTGGGAAGCATAACGCCGTGCTGGCGGGAGTTGGAAGCCTTTTCGGGAACTCAATCCGGTGGTACTGGAGTGGGGTGAGGACTCTATTAAAGATTTCCAGGAGAAAGATGCGAATTGCATCCGTCTGAAGATATTACTTCAAGAAGGAAGGGTCCCAACTCGACCAGCGATATCGCTCGAGAACAGGGAGATGAGGCGGCTGATAGCTCAAACGGCAGAGTTAGAAGTTGTGAATGGACTGATCTATAGGTGGAAAACGAATGCGTTGGGAAATAAGTCAAGACAGATCTTTATTCCTACTGCCATGCGGAGGGATATAATGTTCTTCTGCCATGGGCATCGGACTAGTGGCCATTTCGGCAGGAAAAGGTCCATGGAAAGATTGGCTAGAATGTATTACTGGCCAGGTATGAGTACGGATTTGTTGAGATGGATTGACACCTGTCCGAAATGTTGCACGAGCAAACCGGGACCGGGGCTGGGTAAGATGCCTTTGACCCAGGAGTTGTTTGGAGTTAGATTCGCAAGAGTGGCAGTGGATATAATTACAGGATTTGTGACAACTCCGGAAGGAAATACATGTATGATGGTAGTAACGGATTACTATACGAAGTATACGAAGGTATTTCCGATGAAAGATCACAAAGCGGCAACGTGTGCCAGAATGTTGGTTAAGGGATGGATACTGTATTTAGGAGTACCTCTGATGTTGCATAGCGACCAAGGGAGGGAGTTCGAATCGAATCTATGGCAGGAAATGTGTCATCAATTGGCCATTTGCAAGACCCGTACCAATCCGTATCGACCACAGAGTGATGGTCAGGTAGAAAGGTTCAATCGGACGCTAATACAAGTCCTAAAGAGTTTGATAAATCAGGAGATGGATGATTGGGACGAGCAATGTGACTTTGTTTGCCATGCGTACAATAGTACGGTGCATGCGAGCACGAATTGTTCTCCGAATCTATTAGTATTTGGGTAGGATTTGATTATGCCCGCGGACTTAGTGTTCGGGGTAGTTGGAATGAATCCGGATGTCCCCTGTCAGATCATGTTTGTGGAGGCATTAAAGGAGCAGTTCAGAAAGGCTTACGAATTGGTCAGAAAAGAATTGGGGAAGACAGCTAAATGGCAGAAGGTGGGCTATGATACTAATCTAAAGGTTCAGCCGTTTGCAGTAGGGGACTTAGTAGCGAGGTACCACAAACCTTTGGTTGGTATCAAGCTGAGGGATAATTGGGATGGTCCGTGGAGGATTACCCAGCGAGTAAGTGATGATACAGTACTGATGAGGGATACGTTCGGAAGGAATCAGAAATCGAATGTAGCCCGATTGAAGCCATGGAAGGGAAGAGAGTACAGTAAAACCTGGCTACAACGAGCATGCATACAACGAGCACTGGCTTACAACGAGCAGATTTGTCATGTTATGTTTTTCTCCCATACATTTCTATAGTAAAGGAGCTTCCTTAGAACGACCTATGGCTTGCCCTGCACTTGCTTATAACGAGGTAAATTCTACAGTACTTAAGCCGCCTTGACCCATCTCCAAGCCGTCATCTCACCTCTCCTTACTGCCCCCCACCTCCCTCCATCACCTGTGTCTTTGAGGCCGCCTCTACCCGTCCCCAAGCCGTCATCTCACCTCTCCTTACTGCCCCCCACCTCCCTCCATCACCTGTGTCTTTGAGGCCGCCTCTACCCGTCCCCAAGCCGTCATCTCACCTCTCCTTACTGCCCCCCACCTCCCTCCATCACCTGTGTCTTTGAGGCCGCCTCTACCCGTCCCCAAGCCGTCATCTCACCTCTCCTTACTGCCCCCCACCTCCCTCCATCACCTGTGTGTTTGAGGCCGCCTCTACCCGTCCCCAAGCCGTCATCTCACCTCTCCTTACTGCCCCCCACCTCCCTCCATCACCTGTGCGTTTGAAGCCACTTCCTCTCACTGCTTCTCACCCCCAGGTAAACCTCACCCATCTGTGCCGGACTCTACCCCTCCCTAGGTCGCCATCTGACCTCTCCTCACTGCTTCTCACCCCCAGGTAAACCTCACCCATCTGTGCCAGACTCTACCCCTCCCCAGGTCGTCATCTGACCTCTCCTCACTGATGCCCTGGCGGCCGTAGCATGTGAAAAACGTTATGGGGAGGTGTTTGTGTGAATTCTTCCACCTCCCTGATGCCCCGGCGGCCGTAGCATGTGAGAAATGTTATGGGTAGGTGTTGGTGTGAATTCTCCCACTTCCCTGGCCTGGTGGTGGGGGGGGGGGGGGGGTCCTTGATGTTTGAACATCAGTCAGGTGAACTACTCACCAGGCCAGGTGAGCAGTTCAGTAGCCCCCCTTAAATAGGACTAGGGAAGCAGTGATGCATCATTCACCAGCACCATGCCGAGAACACAACACACCTTGCAGACTAAACTGAAGGCCATAGCAGCAGTGGATGCTGGGGAGAAGAAGGCAAAGGTTGCTGTCGACTTCAAGATCAGCTCCAGTACACTGTCTACATGGCTCAAGCAGAGGGTCCAGATCTGTTATCAGCAGAACAACTTATCAGCTCTCTGCCCAGCTAGAAAACGCATCAGACTTCCAGAGAATACTGATGTGGAGAAGGCTGTCTACAGGTGGATGCAGACTGCAAGGGATAAGAACATCCCAATCAGTGGTCCCATGCTACAGGCCAAGGCACAAGACCTTGCTGTCAAACTCGACCTCCCTGGTTTCAAGTACAGCACTGGATGGCTAGATGGGTTCAAGAGAAGGCACGGTGTGAGCTTCAAGGTCATCTCTGGTGAAGCATCTGCTGTCCGCGCTGACCAGTATGCTGACTGGTACTCCAAAGACCTACCCGACCTCCTGCAGACCTACAGCCCAGATGACATCTTCAATGCAGATGAGACTGGTCTCTTCTACCGTCTGCTGCCTGAAAGGTCCCTTGTGCTTCCAGGGGAGTCCTGTAAGGGGGGCAAAAAGTCCAAAGAACGTTTGACTGTGTTAGTGGCTGCTAACATGTCTGGTACTGAGAAGCTGCCCCTCCTGGTCATTGGGAAGTCAAAGAATCCCACATGCTTTAAGGACGCTAAATCTAAGCCTACAGAGTTACAAGAACAACAAGAAAGCCTGGATGACAGGTGCCCTGTTCACAGACTGGCTTCAGGATCTAGACATGAAGTTCACCCTGCAGGGACGGAGAGTGGCTATGGTTGTGGACAACTGCAGTGCCCATCCACACCTAACCACACTCAAGTCCATCAAGCTGGTCTTCCTGCCCCCAAACACGACCAGTATGACCCAGCCCATGGACCAGGGCATTATCAGGAACTTAAAGTGTCACTACAGGAAGGCCATATTGCAGAAACTTGTTGACTCTGTGGAGAGTTCAGACCCTAAGACTCTCACTGTGCTGGATGCAATGGAGAACATTGTTATTGCCTGGAAGTGTGTAACTCAAACTACTGTGTCCAACTGCTTCAGGCACTGTGGGTTTGTGTCCCCTACTGCCCCCGAACCTGAGCCTGAGTCACCAGATGTGCACCTCAACAACAGGCTTCAGGATCTGGGGGTAGGTGTTGACGACATGGATGCCTGTGCTGCAGAGGAAGATGCTGAGATAGACACTGTAGCTCCAACCACAGATGATGACATTGTGGCTGAAGTTAGACAGGCATCATGTCCAGATGCAGCTGAGGATGATGACAACGAAGATGAGACAGAACCTCCAGCACCTACCCCCACTGGTGCCCAGATGAGGGCAGCATTTGATGTGATTAACAGGTTCATCCGGGCCTTCCCAAAGGAGGAGTCTACCCTGAATACCCTGAGTGAAATACAGGTCCACTGTGAACATCATGACCAATCTAGGAAAGTGCAGAAAACGATCACTGACTTCTTTTCTGTAAGACATTAGATGTGTGTCCATGCATATCAATGGCATCAGCCAAATACTGGCAAATTATGCGTGTAACATGTGTTGATAACATGAAATATTAGCTGATTGATGTATATATTGTACATATATTTATCAAAATGTTTCTTATTACAAAAAATCAATTCTGTGAAATCTACAATGTCTGTTGTTCTGGGTACTCAATAAATGTTTATTTTAAACAGAGAATATGTGTTCTTTTACTTTTCATAAATGTTTATTTTTAACAGGGATATGTGTTCCTTTACTCTCCATACTTATTGGGGGGTCTATGCTTATCCCTTGGGTGTCTATGGTGACCTCTGTTAGAACGAGCACTTGGTTATAACGAGGTAAATACTGTGGTAGAGGGTACCTCGTTATAACCAAGTTTTACTGTACTCCACCGAAATGTTCAAGATGGGGGAGGAGGAAAAAGAGGAGATGAGGAGAGATTTGAATAGGGTAATTGAGAAGAGGGGTCCGGGTCGACCAAGAAAAGAAGTGAAACAAAAGGTGCGAAAGATATGAACTCCTATAACATCAGGAAAATCAAAAAAAGTCTCGGCAGGTGTAGACTGTAAGAGAAGGACTGCCCCGCTGTGGCTCAAACGGGGCGGGATAAAACCTCTCCGAAAGTCGGGTATAAAGAGAATCCAGTAGGGGTTCGTTGCAGCCCCAGGCTGAGGGTGAGGGGTGCTGTTACCTAACCTGAAACACAACGATGTAATCAGTTAAGTGTTGTCATAATTACCCGGGTAACCGGGTAATTCGTCTTATGTATAGGAACGATCACAAAAGCGTCAGAAATCCAACAACTTACCTGTGAATGGACCCGTGGGTGATGGACGGCTAAGCCGGCGGATTAGTATTTGCTATCCGTATTAGATCCATTTAAGACTCGAGATGAATTCAACAGGAGAGTGGGGGTATCAGTACTATAATTACTTGATCGTAATGCGTGACGCGCGGGAAAGTGAAGGGTTGTTTACTTTTTGCGAGCGGGGGAAAAGAGCGAGGTCTCGTAGAATGTGCGGCATCTCGCGAGAGCCCGCCCGCATGCGCAAAGGTCGACGCGGGTCAACGATCCGCCATATTTGTTTACGGTTCGCCGGAGAGAGACAAGTTGAGTAGCGGAGCACACAAAAAGAAGTGATAAAGTTTTATTTCTGGACAGCGGTGTATAGAAGGTGGGTACAGGGTCCTGGTATCTACTATCACATATAAAACGAAAGAAAGGAGTGTCACGATGGCTTCGACGTCTGACACTCATACTGAACGATCGGCCCTCAGCGAGGTGTCCGAAATGTTTATGGACGAAACGGAGGCAATGTCGCCTGTTACGAATGTTGAAGAGAATGTATTGAATGAGGATAACTCCAAGGGAGATGACGGGATTATTGGAATGGATATCGGAGAAGGGCCAGAACGAACCTAACCTGGATGGGTTTGTTTCCAGATATGATGGACGGGAGCTGCACATCCATGCTCGAATTCTGAAAGGTGATAGAAAATGTTGGCATAAGGAAACGAGAGACTGCGTACGCCAGTTTCTATCGCCAATCGAATACGCGGCCCTTCCTTCGAATTGGCTGCTATTCTACAATGCTACCGGGGCTGGTTTACAAGTAAGCCAGTCGTTTCGAAGGGCGATGTTCGACTGTGAGGGCGCGCACCGGCAACATCGTTTACCGAATCTGCAGCATGTACTGACAGACCACGCTGGAATCGGGGTAACGGGAATGGATATCACTGCTGATGTCCTATACCGTGAACCGGATACTGAGCCCGAACCGAGGAACAGTGAGGATTGGGTGGAAAAGGCGAAAGCCCCGTCAGTTCCACGACTATATACTCTGGATGGAGACGAATTACTACGTCGATTGAAAGAGAGTGAAGATCCAGAAGAAATGTCGAACGAAATCATCTCGAGCATGATTAGAGAAGGTACTTACGCCACTAGGGCTTATGTACCTGGACTGCAAGAAGAGCCGACAGCGGCGGAGCAAAAGGAGCGACTGGCGTGTATCCGAAAGGGGAAAGCTTTAGTCAAGGCAGCCAAACAGAAAGGCAGCCTTTCAACTGAAAGCGAACCCGAGGGTGATGGAATAGTCAGGAAAGCGAAAGGAAAGAGTTCGAAGGGAAGGGGCAAAAAGAAGAATCTAACAGATAGTTGGTCGGATAGTGATCAGGTGGTGTTTCGCGTCTTGTCAGCGAAGGAAAAGAGGAAACTACGGGACTCGAAAAAGGACATAAAAATGATAGTCTCTAAGAAAGTGGTTACGAAAGTAACTGAATCCGTGGGACAAGCGGAACCCTCCTCTCCACAAGAGGATCCGCTGAAAGGAAAAATGGCTGCTATTCAGGCTGCCGCCAGTGCAAAGGTGGGCAGTCTGATCGGCAGGACAAAGACGAAAGATGTTCCCGTAAAGGTTACCGAACCAGAGGAGAGTCCGGATGAGGAATCTGGACACGAATCGGGTTCGGAACCACCGGATACGCCTACAAAGAAAGATCCGGAATCTGGTAAATCAGATCCGGAGGGGGAGGATAAGATGGATGAGGGAGGGTCATCGGAGAAAGAAGAGGAGGACAAAAGAGAAAGTTTAGATCGGATCTGGAAGAACAGTGCTGCAGACTTCAAGCATTTCATCCCAGGGTCATTCGAAGAATGTTCCAGGGGAAAGAAAAGCTACAGCTGCCCTGATCCGAGAAATATGAACGGTGAGAGTGATGATGAAGACTGGCTCAGGGAAACCGAGTCAGATCCGTTGACATCGACCTTTTACGAAGAGTGGTTCGGACAGATACAGAAATATCCAGACACGTGTTATAGCAGAGACCAACGTTGGAAACTTCGTTGGGCGTATCACTGTTGGTATATAAAGGATCAAGAACGGTACTGTCCATTCACGAATTGCATGGAGGATTATGGAACGAGCAGAACGTATCCAACCCGGATGCGCTTTCTGCGACATCTGTGCGAAAGGCATATGCACCACGCTGTGGTGTACGAATGTGCCAATCGTGTAGGACAGAGGGACAGCGCAACCTGTGATGGTTGCGTTACCCCGAGGAGGGGTGTGATGATAAGGCATTACAAGTACTGCCACAGCCCCGGATTGAGTGCTTCAAGGGAACGAGTAATGACCCTGCACGACATGGTGCTGTCGGAATATAACAAAATGACGACAGCAGACTTCAAAAGGATTAACGTAAAGACTGATGCATTCTGGTTTGTGCAGGATGCTAAGAACGGAAAATTAAGCGGCCGGATTGCCTTAGTGAAAGCGAGAGGCAAATTCCAGATGAGTGATAAACTATTCTCGAGGGTCTGTGACTTTCGGGGAGACCCGCCAAAGGCAAAAGTGGATGAGAAAAGACGGGCTAGCCGTAGCCCGGCGAGTGTGAAGGATAAGAGATCACGGTCGGAATCTCCTGAGACACCGGAGTTCAAGGTACCGCAATCGGTATCAAGGGACTCCAGGTCTACTCAGCAGAAACGAAAGGATTCGACGACCTACCAGTCGCCAGTGAGTGGGGGGTCGGGCTCACGCCCTACCTCGACGGCTTTGAGTTCACAGGATGATACTCCACCGGCATGGTTCGATTCGAAAGGACCCGGTCCCGTCCAGAAGTTGGATGAGTACCCCGGGCTAGACACCCCGGAAATGACTTGTCGGAATGAACCTGTGCTGACTCAGGTGCCGGATAATAGGCCACGCTTAAGCACACGACCGGTGGATCTGTTTTTCGATCCAGCTGACAAAGTAGTATGCGAGACTGCTCAGGCAGCGGTGGATACTTTCCAGGACTCGCAGAGGGAGCTGGCTGTACGTTACAACCAGGGGGTGGCGAACCTGTTCGTGCGTTCACTGGTGGAAATGGAAGGTACGCACCGTGCAAAGCTTGAGGAGCAGAATGAGGTAATCCTGGCGGCGGAGACCGCCAAGATCCGCAATGAACTTAAGTTAGCTGCATCACAGACTGCCTTAAGTAAGAAAAGGTTGCAAGAGAGCACCGACCGGAATGAGGCGATGAATGTCAAATTTCAACAGGTGTTCGGAGTGTTTATTGACGATTGGGATGGCACTCGGGAGTCGGCCCTGGACCTCCTAAAGAACCAGGCGGACTAAGAGTGGATTTATAAATGTATTTATGATTGATAAAGTATTCGAATGGGAATGGTTTGATGGACTTGTGCCGCGTATCATGAGGGAGTAACATCATTTATTTACAGCATGTGACTATAAGAAAGGTGAGGACGGGCTAACTACATAAGAAGAGGAGAGCGCCAATAACCCGTTCGGAAGAACGTCTCTGTTCAGTTGCGAACAGAATAAACGAACTTATAAAGAAGAGGAGAGCGCCACTAACCCGTTCGGAAGAACGTGCCTGTCCAGTTTGGGACAGGATAGGAGTTGAAGAGGAGAGCACCAACCACCCGTGTTCTTCCGAAAGGAACGAACATCGTGCCTAACTAATGTTCATACAGTTAGGATGGCTGCCCGGATCTTCAATTTTTGTTGTTGTTGTTGTCGCGTTGAGATGAAGGAAAGTGATTCGAGTGTAGAACATCAGACTATTGTATGCTATTTATGTGTTATAATTCAAAATGTGTCAAGCCGTTCGAATATACAAAGATTGTAAACCGTCCTTGTAAATAATATTAGTTTTGTTTTAAATATTACCCTACTGTGACGTATACATAGCGCTAAAAGCAAATATAACTCAATTGTATGAGTTTATATATATATATATTGTACATATATTTATAGAAAAGCGTATGTATTGTCGGGGGGGGGGGTGGTGTAGGGACACTAATATTATGTGGTCGAACGCCTACTGCGTAGTTCGCAAGGCCGGAGCCAGGGGGCACCCCGATCGGAGGCGAACAGTATAAAAGCTGCCCACACCCCCTTGCTCTGGCAGACCTTTTCAGGTCTCCGATCGTGACTGACTGCATGAAAGTATACCCTTGTTATTGAAAGACTCGAATGGGACGAATCATTGATCGTTAGCTTGTTTGTACAGGTTGAAGTCCTAATAAACTTCCTTCTTTGCATCTCAACAAGAAAACTGCGGTTCGCGTCCTTATTTATCGAATTACATGAAGACGAACTCTACACATGAATTTAATTTCAATGCATTGTTTTCGCATGTTAAAATACATGTAGGACCAAAGCAAAGGTAGCGAAAATAATGTTGGACACATGCCCAGCTCCTCTTTCATCTTCTTGAATATAGAAAGGAGGGAGTAGTTTGATTTTTGAAATTTAAAGCAAAAAACACTGTTTTTAGGCTTTAATTGTGGGGTGGACGTATTTGAAGAGGGGAAGCTGCAGCTGATGGGATCAAGTTTGTTCTTTTGTGTTGCATAAAACATGGAAAGTGATCAAATTGATAGCTCCACCCTCCAATTTTTAGGTCTGTATTGTCGTCACATTGAGTTTTTTCAGACCACTTTGGGGCTTCTTTGAACGGTAGGCGGGTAGCCCATCAATCGTCAGCGAATCGCCTTGGTCTGAGGCTATGCGCAGTCATTGGCGCCCCCATTGGGAAAGCTAAGAACTATACTACAGGTGAGCGCGCCCCAGGTGTGCGTCCCCATTCTCAATTCAGACCGACCACTGTACAGATCGGTTACCTCAAATGGCGACGAGGAAGACGAATCTACGCTGGAGAGTTGCTGGGAGGTCAGTTTTAGTCATGTCAGGCCAGATTCAACCCAAAATCCGGGGATTGAAGTGCCACTGATTTTCCCTCCACACTCATTGACAATACACATTGCTACACACGTCTACAGTGTACAGGTAGTAGGTCTACTGTGCTACATACGTCTGCTGTGTACGGGTAGTAGGCCTATAGTGCATACTGGTGGTTAACAGACTATGTGAGTTACCTACTTTCCCGCCTGCAATACACATCATTGACCTACAATTCGAGTACCGTAGGCTACAACTGCTGTACAAAGTACAATCAGCTGTTTACAACCGTTCTGCACTCAGCTGTTTACAACCGTTTTCCACTCAGCTGTTTACAACCGTTTTCCACTCAGCTGTTCTACCTACCACAGGTGTATTGGGTGACTACGGTATAGGGCCACTGCCTATATTGATGTGCTAGTGAATAGTGTACATCCTACACTTATGGAACTGCAGTAGGCCTACAGTGCATAATAGTGGTGTCTGGACTACATACCTTTCCTTCAATTCAAGTTTTAGGCCTACATTTACAATACACAGTGCCTCTTACATTTGCCATAGACTACTGTGCTACACATGTTTTCTCTGCACTTTCAAAATACATGAACTGTGAGTATTGACTGGGCTATACACTGTGTGCTACATTCATTACATATGGTGATATAGGCTTGCTGATATCTGATTGATACCCATGCTGTCGGACTGGGTGTAGCCTACATTTGGTGTGATTTCCTGCCAGCATTGTGATACACATAAACTTTACAGTATTACAAGTGTTTATTAGGAATACAGGCTGCAGTAAAGTGCTACTGTGTTACAACTACAGGTACATTGGCAGTAAACTTCTACAATCACCATGGCTGCTGTGTACATTCCTCTTGACCCCATTCCAAAGTTTCTCAATGAGTCAGGGAGGCCCCCAATTCCATGGGAAGAGTGGATCGGACTGTTCGATAATTTTCTACAAGCTTCCCCTGACATTGACAAAGTGCCAATGAAACGAAAGGTATGCATCCTACTACATTATTTGGGTGTTGAAGGTCAGAGGAGGTATGCAAAATTGAAGGAACTTACAAACTACCCAGCAGGAACTTCTGGTTTAGATAAGGCCAAATTAAAATTGGAAAAGGAGTTCAAATCTTCAAAGCATAAAAGGTCAGAGAGGGCAATTTTTAGAGACAGAAGACAATTACCAGATGAGACAATCAGTGAATATGTTGCTGCTCTCAGAGACCTAGCATCTACTTGTGACTTTGGTGCTTTTCTAGATGAGGCTGTATGTGATCAACTCATAGAGAAGATCAGTAGTCATACAATTAGGGAGAGACTCTATTCGGAAGAAGACCTAGATCTAGAGCAAGCCATTCAGATTGCCAGGAGACTAGAGAGTGCTTCTCTACATGCAAGTAGGGTGGACAGCAAGTTTACAAATGCAGGAATCCATCCAGAGAAAACAAAGTACAGTCAACCTACAGGGTTAAATGAAAAAGTGAATCAAATTGATGATGAATTTCAGGAGATGGTGTATAGTGTGAGTTCTGTGGGTACAACTCCAATGCCAAGGTGCACTATACGCATACAAGGTATTTCCGTGCGTGTCCTCGTGGACTCTGGTTCCATGTTTACAATCATTCCAGAGCCATTGTACTTGGGCTTGTATTCGCACTACAAACTACATGAAAGCGATATTCGCCCAAGTGGGTACGGAGGCGCACCAATTCCGATGCTAGGCTACTTCATGGCTACCATTGAGCACAATGGCCGGTTCGCCTTAGAGAAGGTGTACGTGTCAGAGAGAGGAACTGCCATTCTAGGTTGGCCGACATAAGGGAAATTATCTGTTCTACTTTACTCTACACAAATGCAGCCAGTACTTCAGACTCCTCCACAGGTCGGTGATTAGTACACAAGTGTGTTTAGTGGAGGAGCAGGTAATATGGTGGCAGGCTCTGAACCAAATGTGCAGCAAAGGGACTATACATCTCCCATTCAATGTGATGTGCGAAAAGCACCAGTCCCAGTGCGGCACCTACAACGTACAGTTCCGGGTATAGTTCAGAGTACTTTGAGCGCTGAGGACAACGTAACCAAGTGTAAGAGTGTGGGCCATACACAGAGTGGCACTGGCAGTATCTACACTCATACGGTTAACAAACTACAGGAGACAACAGCACATGACTTTGCCAGTCAGACATTTCAGAAAGACAAAGTTCAGGGTCATCAAGCTACATACAGGCCTAAGGGGACTAAGGTACAGGCCCACAATATTTGTGTTGGGGATCATGTCAAAATCAGGAATCCTGTTTTAAGAGGGGATATGGGTTGTTCGGTACCAAGAAGAGTTACTGACATTCAAGGTTATTGTGTCATTATAGATGGGGAGAAATGGAACTATACAAGAGTTTCTAAGATACAGTGTGATTACAGTAACATTGGTGCACACCGTGCACAACAGGTACAGCTGCGCGGAGTTCGTCTGGCTGCTCCAGATGAATATACTCAGAAGAAAGGAGTGTATACAAAATAAGCTCCCCCGAGACTGAAAAACTATGTGCTATAAATCATGTACTTCAAACTACACAGACTAATTGACAAAGAACACTTATGAGTAATTGCATTGTTTTCTATCATGTTTTACGAAGGGAGATATGTTGTGGCGCGGGAAATGGACCGGGTAGCGTCCGTGGAGAATAAAGACGGGTACCAGCGTAAGGGCTCTACTTCCGGCCTGAGAGCGATCTACATCGTATTCTGAGTTGCTCCTTCAATAAGTACAATTAATGCATGTTTTACACATCGAAGATACCTCACGTCTCAGCACACTCCAGTGCCTCCCGGCACGCAGCCGCCAACGCTGAGTTGCGGAATTGGGTTCAGCAACTGGAACAACAGCTATCTGCCATGCAAACGGACGTGGGTGGCATAAACGCTAACATGCAATACCTAGTCCGCGACGCTCAAAGCAGGCAGACACAGAGACAACAGGAGAACGCGGCACGCGAGGAACGCCGTCGAGCGAGGGAGAGAATGCTGGAGGAACACCAGCTGGAGGTAGCACGCCAACGCGCCAGGATGGAGCAGCAACTGGTCTCTGGTACTTATACAACAGGAGAATGAAGCAAGACCCACTAGCACCGACATTTCAGACCATATGCGCGTATATAGAGGTGATGACTACTACAACAAAGCATCCGGGGACGATAGCAAACAACCTCAGCAGCGTCAACCAGCATCTGACACTGGCGGGCGTAGATACGGCTGCATTCCAACACCCGAGGGTCACCAGGGCCAAACAGGCCCTCGCCCGCGACAAACAAGTCAAGTCAAACAAGAAACCGCCGGTCCCAATGAACCTCCTGCGTGCCATAGTGGAAGCTCAGCCCAACGACCACAAAGGGTCGATCGTCAGAGCAGCCATACTGGTCATCTTTCACGCTGCCCTCCGCAAGACAGAAGTCCTACCACCGAGCGTGGCCAGGTACAAAAGTACCTGGCACCTCACAAGAGGGGACGTGACTATGGGAACGGACTCTGTAGACATCAGGATAAAAGCTGCCAAAAACATACAATTCTTCAATCAGGAAAAGACTGTCACTCTTCACAGATCCGGCGACGAGCTGACCTGCCCGGTGGCTGCAATAGAGGAGACACTCTTCAGACTCCCGACCCTACACAAAGACGAACCATTCCTCATGAACGCCAACAAAACGCCGGTACCGGTCACATTCATAGAAAAGGAGTGGCGTACACAACTAGAGAAACTTGGAAACCAGTGAGAATGTTCAGCCTCCACTCCCTCAGATCAGCGGCAACAACTCAGGCCTTCAGAGCCGGATGTACAGAACTGCAGATTAAAAGATACGGCGGCTGGCGATCAGACGCCTACCGGGCGTATATCCATACTGACAACCTTAAACCTGTAAACCAGGCCATCTCTGCATCAATCGCCAATCCACAACTGTGATAGGAGCTACCACTCATAATTATAAACTTTTACCCACCATCCCACCCTATTTATTACACATCGTTTCTGGCTTTTTGGCCTTATCATGTCAACACTCATTGTATGTAAACATGTAATTTTACCATGTATTATAAATTATCATGTATAGCTAATCTCACATCCTACCAGTTACTATACCTCATGTTAAAATGTATAACATTTTCACATACCTCATAAAATTTATTTCACCTACAAATAAATTTTATTAACCCAATTCAGTGTGCTCTCATCTTTCCATATATGGGGTGTGTCATGTTATGTACTTGTGGTTATATAGCCGACGCGGGAACGCAGTCAGAGACGCAGCTACGTAGTAGTGACGTCACGTTTGTGAGTGTTGAATAAATTACTTCCAGCTCAAGATCCGCAATCACGTTGTCGTTACATGGTAGGCAGCGGTGGGATTTTGTCAAATTTGAGCCCCTGAATGTAGCCACAGCTACAGGAAGGGGCAAGCATGGCAAAAAGATCCCAAAGATCAAGTAGGACAAAAGTTTCTGTCTATAAGAATTGACAGAAATCAACAAAATTGATGACGACGTGGGTGAGCGATATTGAAGGTAAATAACTGCCATGCTTGGACAACACCACGTGTTTACCGGGGAAGTCATGAATCTATAAAATTCAGGTTGCACATGAAAAGTAGTGTGAATTCGGGAAAAGTGACATTGTGAATTCGGGACAAGGAAGAGCCCAACATATTGGTAACGACAATGACAATTACACATATAAAAAATGTGTGTGTATCAAAAAGCTGTGTATTCAGGAAAAGTAAAGTAGACCAACCAAGAAATCAGCAGTGTGATAACAACAGTGACAATCGTACATAAAATAGTGTGGTACCAGTATTATTACTATTAAGAGTAGTTTACCGTACATAGGTCTATTGTGAATTTGGGAAAATTAAGAGGAAGTCAACAAAGTGTGTACAGATGAAAATCGCACATGAGAAGAGTCTGGTACTGGTACTATTGAACAGTGCATAATCCGTGAATGGATAAAGACCTAAAAATAAGCAGGGACCACACCGACAAAAGGGCCCTCACATCTGATCATACAGATGTGCAACACAGGAACAATCGGGACCACAACGGTGCCCTTACATCTTATTGTACAGGTGTGCAACAGAAGAGGAACAATCGGGACCACAACGGTGCCCACACATCTGATCGTACAGGTGTGCAACAGAAGAGGAACGATCGGGACCACAACGGTGCCCACACATCTGATCGTACAGGTGTGCAACAGAAGAGGAACAATCCGGACCACAACGGTGCCCTCACATCTGATCATACAGGTGTGCAACACAAGAGGAACAATCGGGACCACAACAGTGCCCACACATCTGATCGTACAGGTGTGCAACAGAAGAGGAACAATCGGGACCACAACGGTGCCCTCACATCTGATCGTACAGGTGTGCAACACAAGAGGAACAATCGGGACCACAACGGTGCCCTCACATCTGATCGTACAGGTGTGCAACAGAAGAGGAACAATCGGGACCACAACGGTGCCCACACATCTGATCGTACAGGTGTGCAACAGAAGAGGAACAATCGGGACCACAACGGTGCCCTCACATCTGATCGTACAGGTGTGCAACACAAGAGGAACATCGGGACCACAACGGTGCCCACACATCTGATCGTACAGGTGTGCAACAGAAGAGGAACAATCGGGACCACAACGGTGCCCTCACATCTGATCGTACAGGTGTGCAACACAAGAGGAACAATCGGGACCACAACGGTGCCCACACATCTGATCGTACAGGTGTGCAACACAAAAGGGAAAATCGGGACCACAATGGTGCCCCCACATCTGATCGTACAGGTGTGCAACACAAGAGGAAAAATCGGGGCCATAACGGTGCCCCACATCTGTTCGTACAGGTGTGTTTTTCAACAGAAGCAGAATATGCACCTGACATCCAGGTGTGCTCGTCAACAGCAGCAGAGTATGCACCTGACATCCAGGTGTGTCCGTCATCAGTGACAGTGAATGCACCTGACAACCAGGTGTGTCCATCAGTAACAAAGCTATAAAAAGGAGAAATATTCAAAGAAAATTTCAGAGGGACTGAGAAATTGCATTGTAGTATGAAAATAGCATTGATTTTTTTTTCAATATAAAAAGGGAGAAGATATCCTCGTTGTGTTTTGTAACAAGTATATATTTAACCATAGATATACAGGTGGAGTAAAATAAGAGACTGATCCTAAAATGAGGAATATGATGCAACCAAGAAAGACCTTGGGAAAGACTGGAATATAATATTATGTTTATTATATTACATAGGCCTATATATTAAGGCATTTCAAGTTACATCCTAAACAAAGACTCAGACGTTACCATCAAGGACTTTATGGTTAGACTTGAACTATTATATTATGTTTGACATCTACATATGAAGTGTTTGGATGCAAAACGACATAAATCCATCCCAGAATTAAAGCATATAGTGCTTTTTGTAAAGCCACCCTGGGGTCAATTTTAGTAATTTGGTAACAGATTGTGTCCTGAGTAGACCCTAATGCCATGAAAAATTGTTAATCTTGGAAAAATATTTTGTGGGTTATATCTAAGCACCCCTAACCAATCTTTTTGCCAGATTTTTGTCTCTTTTTTGGAAATGGCGCTTATGTCGTTTTGCATCCAAACTCTTCATATATACTAAAGCAGTTCTAATTACATTCAGAACAAAGACTCAAGACGATGCCAACAAAGATTGGAAATCAGAGACTGAACTATTATATCGCATATATACTCAAAGGACTGAGTCATCATTTTATATCTATATTGTTTCATACCTTTATGGAAAAAGGGGATGTCATGTTATGTACTTGTGGTTATATAGCCGACGCGGGAACGCAGTCAGAGACGCAGCTACGTAGTAGTGACGTCACGTTTGTGAGTGTTGAATAAATTACTTCCAGCTCAAGATCCGCAATCACGTTGTCGTTACAGGGTGGGCTAATGTGATCGCATTCAACCATATCTGGTTAAGGGAATTCGGTTATCCCAGTATGGTCATTTTAAATTATTTTCTGGACCCTTCCTAAAAAGTAATATATGTGTTGATAATTAAACTTGCGAGGAGTGGTGGTAGATTGTTAGTTCAAATAGATATGTAATACAGCCCATCCAGGCCTATTCAAATTAACCCACAACTAAGGGAGTGTTCATTTATTAGTTAGGCCCCTACAGGGGGCGGGGGGCGTAAAAATTTCAGACCCCTCCTGAGGGGGCGGGGCGTAAAAATTTAAGCCCCTTTTTAGCAAAATAGCCAGTGCGTAACTATAGTTCAAAAGGGGGGGGCGGAAAATTTTCGGCGAGGGGGGTTGCAAAACATTCCACGCGCTCTCTAGGGGGAGGGGGGGTTGGGGGCGTAAAAAAATTCGCCCCTCCGCGCGAAATCTCACCACCCCCCCTGTAATTATGAACAATCACCACTCGGACGAGCTATCATTGTCATTGTAATTTATCATCACATCAGGCTAGCTGCGGGGTTAAAAATACTGTAGGCCCTATCTAATTTTATTTTTAAACCTAGAAGTTTCTAAGACCAAGGGAGTGATCATTTTTATTTTTTTTAATTTTTATTTATTATTATTTTTTTTGGTTATGTAGACTCATAACAGTTTATTGACTGAATATGATTTTCAATACATTATTTGTCGGTCCATTTGTTTTGTATCCGTCAAGATACAGCGAGGTAATAGTAGCAGTACCCGGTATGAACACATATTTTGCTACCTGAGTAGACTATAAACAGTAGTAACCATGAGTATATACAGATGAGTTTGTACAAGGAGTAATAAAGAAACATAATAACAGAGTTTGGTTTGCCCACAAAGTCCTCTCCTCCTGACGACATTTGATAGTATACTTAGCTCTACCCAGGTGACCCAGTCAGTATTGAACCCTTCTTGACTTATACATAGCACTGTCAGTTTGAGTCTTTTCATACGAAATGTGACCTAATCTGACATTTTTCAAATATAGTGTATGTGCCCTCGAACTTATAGCAGTTTTATGTCTATTTAAATATAGTGTACTTACAGCAGCTTTATCAGTCTTAACCTTTTCATACGAAATGTGATCCAGATCTGATACCGCTACATTTTTACTGTTACTATTATAATTGGTTCCAGGTCAGATGTCAGAATCAGAACAAGAGTCACACCGAGGTATCATCTTAAAGCACAAAGCACAATTTCGTACACTCAATTGGATGTGTTAAACATCACCAAGTTGGATTCTCCCCCTCAGCATCATGCTTACAATATATGGACAGAAAAAAGCCTATACAACTTAACAGAAGGGGATTACACAAGTATGCGCAGAAGTTAAGATGTGCGACAATATTGTAATATAAAGTTAAAGTTAACATATGATGGTGGTCGTCTTTCTTTACACAGTACTTTGTCTTGGCATATTTTGGGCCGAAATGTACAGCATATCATCAGTAACTTGTTGATAAGTTGGAATGTATCTTGTAGCAGATAAGATTTATGTAATTGGAGGTAAATGAATAAAGGACATTTATGAGCATCAGTGACTATCATTACAGAAATATTGATCAGTTTGTGACCGAGACTACTTAGTAGGACCTCCACTAGGGGATTATACAACATTAGTTAAAACACACACAACTACCTGTCTAGACGTACACAGTATTGGTCAAATACATCAAAGAAGATATATTCTGAGTGGACAGTGGTCCCTCACACCTGCACTGACAAACTGACAGACTAAGGGATTTCAATGTTGACTTTATGCCTTACAGTGTTTAAATGAAGTGTTTAAATTAAAAGTGTTTAAATTAAGAAGGCCAGGTGAGACTAAACCAATCTACGTGTACGAGAGAGTCTCTTTTTTCGTAAGTTCAATAGAGCCGCCCGTTGGCCCTTCATTCTAGTGCCTAGTAACAGTTTAATTTTGTTCTTGAATATAGCCCTGGTTTCTGAGAACTGAATATCATGTGATAGCTTATTCCACATACGAGCACCTCTGTAATATGGGCCCTTCTTATACGTGTCTCTGATTGGCCTTCTCAATGGAAACATCTTGCCACAGTCCGCTCTCGTACGAGCATTCAGATTGGGACCTGGGATACTTTTTGCTTTCAAATACATAGCAGACAGCAGTAATTCTTGTCTTCTCTTCACAAGTAGAGGCACCTCACATAATACATGAAGATTTATGACAGATTCATCTCTTATCTTACACCTAAGGCAACAACGTAAAATTCTGTTTTGAGCTACCTGCAGGCTTTCTACAGTCGCCTGCTTGCAAGTGTCTAATAATATTGAACAATAGTCTATTTTAGGTACAACAATTTGCTTATATATCAAGGTGGCAGTACGTCTGTCAACACTGTCTCTTATTCGCCATAATTTAAACAAGTGTTGATTTATTATACCCAGCGCAGCTTTGGCATGCTCTTCCATGGACAAGTGTATGTCAATGTGGGCACCCAGATAAGTAAAAATACGGACCGATTGAATAACTGAGTCTCCTATTTTCATACACAAGTCCGGACAGCGTTTTTCCATTTGTGAAGAACAGTACCATGCTACTTTAGTCTTGTTTAAGTTATCAGAATACGAAGCCAAAAGATTTTTGATATCTTTCTCTAGCAATCTCCTAGCTATGTTAGGTGAACTGTTTTCCACATAAATTACAAGATCATCTGCATAAAGTTTAGCTTTACAATATTGCAAGTTCTGTATTACATTATTTATGTAAATTATGAATAGAGTTGGGCCGAGGACGGACCCCTGGGGTACCCCAAAACTGACTGGTTTGTATTCAGACAGGAGTCCATTAGCAAGAGTTGCCTGTTCTCTCTCACTCAGATAGGACGTTAGCCATTTGACAACATTTAATTTAATGGAATAATTTACGCAATCAAAAGCCTTTTTCACATCAAAATATGCCGCTGCCGTTGCCCGCCCCTTAAACTTAGCAACCATGAGATCCTCTACAAGCTCCATTACAGCCCCGCTAGTGTTCCTCCCTGGCCTGTACCCAAATTGATCTTCTGAGAAGAAGTTGACTGATTCAAGTTCCCCCATTATATAACTCTGGACAAGTTTACCCATGATTTTGCCCGGTATAGGCAAGATGGAGATTGGGCGCCAATTTGAAATGCTGTTCAAATTACCCGATTTTGGTATGGGAGTTACCTTGGCCTTCTTCCATGCTTTAGGGAAAATACCTGTGTTCATAGAAAAATTAAAAAGGTGGGTCATTTGTGGCAGTAGCTGACCAAGTGAACATTTCAGAGACAGGGTATTGATATCATCAACACCAGAAGGTTTCGACAGATCAATGTCCTTCACAAGTTCTGTCACCTCCTTCTGCGAGAAAATCCCCGGGGCTTCAAATCTTACATTTTCCAGATCATGACTCAAAATTGGGGGGTTACAAATTTGCCCTCTGCAAATAGCTTTGGGCCAATATCACAGAAAAAATTGTTGATATAGTTTGGTACATCAGAAACTAATTCTTTGGTGTTCTCATCCCTCGAGGATTATAGTGATAACATCTTTAGGCTTCTTTATTAATCCCTTCTCAAATTTCCTAGGATTATCTTTATAGTCGTCTAAGGGAGTGCTCATTTTTTAACAACAGGGGGGGGGGGGGTGGTGGATTTGGGGGGGGTAAAAAATTTGGACCCCTTGACCGGGGGGGGGTAAAAAATTTAGACCCCCTTGGGGGGGGTCAAAAAAATTCAACCTGTTTTGAGGGAAAAAGCCCGCGCGTTTATACTATGCTACAAAGGGGCGCGAACGCGCGCGATTTTCGGCCTGCCGGGGGGGGGGGGGTAAAAAATTTCGACCCCTCTGGGGGGGGATGAAAAAATTTCGCACGCCCCGCTCGAAATCTCACCGCCCCCCCCCCCTGTTGTTAAAAAATGAGCACTCCCTAACTTCCCTCTGACGTAATCAGCTTTTGCTCTCTTGACCGCCCCATTTATTTCAACCCTTAGACGATTAGCTTCTATGATGATGGCCGGATCACCAGATCTCCTATGCTCACTAACACAGTTGTTTCTTTCAGTTATCATTTCCAAGACTGCTGGTGTAATCCATTGATTACCATAATCCCTGAATTTGGAGGGACCTAGTGGATAGGCTAGATCCAGGTAGGACCGGATACCCTCTTCTATAAACTCCCACTTTTCATCAACATTTTATCAACGGGGGGGGGGGGGGGGGGGGTGGTTGTTTGGGGGGGGGCAAAAAAACTTGGACCCCTTGACCCCCCCCCCATTTATATGTATTCTGGTACCACATATGTAGACATATAACGTGCAGTCTGAGACTATACTAGACTGTTGTTGCTCCCTAAAATCTAAATAACCCGTACCATAGATATGCATACCATATGTCACATTTTCACTCAGGAAGTAATCTTGCAACTAGCAGCTTCTGTAGCAAGACGCATGTCGCACCAACCCATCAACCTTCCGCAGAATTCTTCCGGGGACGAAATTATGCTGCGACACCCTCCCCGCCGGAAGTGCTTGCAAAGATGGCGTCAATTGTTCAACAATCGTTCGGTCTTCTTCTCTTTTTGGCCACAAACTGTCTTATCTTGGCGGAATGGAATACACAAGACTATCTAAAGAAAGAACACTCGCTCGTAAAACCATATCATGGTAAGTTTCCCTTGGGGTTTATAAGCTGAGTCCGTATTTACAATAAGAATTATGGCTTGGGCTGACCGCTGAGACCTGACGTGTCATCTCGCCGGCTTCTCCACTAAGGGAGTGCTCATTTTTTAACAACAGGGGGGGGGTGGTGGATTTGGGGGGGGGGGGGGGTAAAAAATTTGGACCCCTTGACCGGGGGGGGGGGTAAAAAATTCAGACCCCTCTTGGGGGGGGGGGGCAAAAAAATTCAAACTGTTTGGAGGGGAAAAGCCCGCGCGTTACTATGCTTCAAAGGGGCGCGAACGCGCGCGATTTTCGGCCTGCCGGGGGGGGGGTAAAAAATTTCGACCCCTCTAGAGGGGGGGGTGAAAAAAATTCGCGCGCTCCGCGCGAAATTTCACCGCCCCCCCCCCTGTTGTTAAAAAATGAGCACTCCCTAAGACCACTGGGGTGGGCGGCGGCTGTAACTTGTTCAATTTAACCAGCACATAGACAGTGAGTCAAATTATGTAGCTAACTAGCTGTGTATATTCTATGTAGAGCACCGGTTGACTGTGGATCTGTTTAATACTATGAAAAGGGGGAATTCTGGGCCTGTCTGAACAAGCTACAACAACTGGGGGTACAGAGGGGTCCCCCCTTCAGGTCGGAAGGTCGCCGAAATTACGGGCCCCAGGTCACAAAGTCGCCTTTTTAGACCATTTATCCTATAGTCAGACTTTTCCAAAAGTCGCCAGGTCGCTTTTATCAGTATACCAGGTCGCCAGGTCGCCTGGAAAACAGCCCAGGTCGCCAGGTCGCTTTTGACCCCTCTGGAGCCACACAACTCAAATTGAGCTTTCAACCTCGGCGTCCGCCGGTACCAGAGGCATAGCCACACAGCTACAACAACTCGAACTTCAAGTTACTCGAGTACATTCTTAATCTTATTCTCAAATAAATCTTATTCTAACAGTAACTGTTACTGTAACAACAGGTAGGTGTCAACGATGATGATATAAATGGTTTAGTGATAATAAACAACCTCTAGTTTATGATAAAGCACAGGAGACAAGAAAAATGTGGATCTGTTTAATACTATGAAAAGGGGGAATTCTGGGCCTGTCTGAACAAGCTACAACAACTGGGGGTACAGAGGGGTCCCCCCTTCAGGTCGGAAGGTCGCCGAAATTACGGGCCCCAGGTCACAAAGTCGCCTTTTTAGACCATTTATCCTATAGTCAGACTTTTCCAAAAGTCGCCAGGTCGCTTTTATCAGTATACCAGGTCGCCAGGTCGCCTGGAAAACAGCCCAGGTCGCCAGGTCGCTTTTGACCCCTCTGGAGCCACACAACTCAAATTGAGCTTTCAACCTCGGCGTCCGCCGGTACCAGAGGCATAGCCACACAGCTACAACAACTCGAACTTCAAGTTACTCGAGTACATTCTTAATCTTATTCTCAAATAAATCTTATTCTAACAGTAACTGTTACTGTAACAACAGGTAGGTGTCAACGATGATGATATAAATGGTTTAGTGATAATAAACAACCTCTAGTTTATGATAAAGCACAGGAGACAAGACAGTTGTTTGGCGGAAATACAGTGTTGCCGAAATGACATTGGCACATCGGCTTTTGCCGATGCGATGTAGAATCTTAATGGCCGGTCCCACGGGTGTAGAGTTGAGAATGCTACCGCTGCACCACAGGGCCAGCTGCTTCTCCACTGCTCTGCTACAGTACTTGATCTACCATAGGCGGGTAATGCGCTCTCCACGCACGCTCAGGCTGCCCCGAGCGATACGTGCCAGCTACATTACTCCCCTTCAGACTTCTGCTAGATATCCGAAGAGGTCACGAGGACCTCCAAGCAGAAGCTGAACACGCTCAAGTACCCAACCCAGGTTCGGACCATCCTGGTCACGGCACCAATGTAACAGACTGTGGAAAACGTCAAGCCCCACGGGGAGTCGAACCCCGGTCCCTCCGCTCTAGAGTTGAGAATGCTACCGCTGCACCACAGGGCCAGCTGCTTCTCCACCGCTCTGCTACGGTACTTGAGCTACCATAGGCGGGTAATGCGCTCTCCATGCATGCTCAGGCTGCCCCGAGCGATAAGTGCCCGCTACATTACTCCCCTTCAGACTTCTGCTAGATTTCCGCCTAGGTCACGAGGACCTCCAAGCAGAAGCTGAACACGCTCAAGTACCCAACCCAGGTTCGGACCATCCTGGTCACGGCACCAATGTAACAGACTGCGGAAAATGTCAAGCCTCACAGGGAGTCGAACCCCGGTCCCTCCGCTCTAGAGTTGAGAATGCTACCGCTGCACCACAGGGCCAGCTGCTTCTCCATCGCTCTGCTACGGTACTTGAGCTACCATAGGCAGGTAATGCGCTCTCCACGCACGCTCAGGCTGCCTCGAGCAATATGTGCCCGCTACATTACATTAAAAGTCTTAACAATTAACATAGAATATACACCACAGGGGTGTGAAATGTCCGCGGAAACGCGGAAATCCGCGGTTTTTATCTCCCTCAGGACAGTTCCTGAGATTTGTCCAGATCCAATGAGATATTTACTTTCCTTTATGTAGGGGGGGTGGGACTTTAAGGACTTATCATCAGATTAGGACATCAAAATACATGAAGTGACACCATTTAGCTTCTAGATTTTCAAAATTTTCTGGGGGGGGGGGGGAATGCCCCCAAACCCCTTTGTATTGGTAAAGTATGTAATTTGCAAGGGTTTCAAGTAGATGAGTCCCGCACTTAGCCTTGTCACTTCATGCAGCATCTTCAGCGGAAATCTTTTTTTCTATTTCACACCCCTGACACCATGTAAGTAATTACACCAAAGAGTAAGACTAAAATTTTACCATGCTCCACCATCTATGATGCACACTAGATGAGTTGACATTCAAAAGTGTTTACAAAACAACTGTTGCATTACGTCAGTGACTATGACGAGTTAGTGGCGTCACCAAAAAGCGCGTACCGAGTAACACGTGACACGCGAGTTATACTCATATCAAGCGATCAATATTTACCAACATTGTCACTGGTGGAATCCTCTGGAAGTTGAACTCGTCCTTGTCATCTCGGCCCTAGGGTTAATTCCATATACGTATATAAGTTAAATCAAAAGTCCTCCACAGATTTTGTCGTGCATGTGACAACGCCATGGTAATGAAAGTGAGAGCCCACTGTCCACCACCCGCATGCCTTTGCTTTGAGGGCGCCGAATGAAATATTATTTCTTTATAAGTTTATTTGCATATTTTCGCTTTTGAAATTAATCACCTATGGTCGGAATGACCAAAGATGTACTTTCAACAGAGTCAAAAATTAAAAGATTTCTAACCATGTACATTATAATAATTTATTAAAGGTGTGGTTTAAAGATGAGTACCGGGTAAGGAGCTAATTTGGGGTCGATTTAATATTTTCAGTTTTCAACGTATTTGTGTTCAAAATGTCCATATAAACATATGTGTAGCTTTTTAAAGCAATCTGTTCTGTGTTAACACATACAATATGGAGAAAACCAGGTCAGGGGACCTATACCTCTAAGGCTGCATAATATTGATAATCAGCTTTGCGGATACTTTGCAAAAAAATATGGTGCGGGAGGGAGGCTTTTATTTTATTTTGTTATCAATTTTCTAGGCCATGAGGGAGGTGACTTTTTCTTTTTTTTACATTTCAATTGATAAGGGAGGTCTCTTTTTTTTTTTTTACATGTCAGATACTGCATATTCCTAAGATTTAGATATGTGATAGCAGTATTCCATACACTCATAAGATTCCCAAATAAATCTAGGGCATGATAGAGTACGTTTTGGGGATTCCAATACTGTAAAATGTATGAAAATCGATCAATTGGTTGCCACAAAAAATGCTTTCAAAAAGGGGCGGAAATTTGAATGTTTTTTTATCATGAAAATTCAGGGATGCGGGGTTTTGATGATATTTTTTGTAAAATGATGGAAAAAAGCTTCCATGCGGCCCCTTTTAGAGGGTTCGGGCGGTGCCTGCAAAGCTGATAATTTTTTTTATGCAGCTTATAGATTCGAGTACCCTGACCTATTCTGACCATGCTTTTTCTATGGATTTATTAATATCAGAATGATTTCAAAAGCTACAAATATATTTGCATGGACATTATGAACACAAAGACGCTGTGTAAGGCCAAAAAAATAAATTGTGTGTTTCTGGTAACATCATGGAAAAAGCTAGGTAGGTGGGGTCGGATTTTTCTTCTTTTTACTTTTTTATTTTCTTTGCTGGAAACCAGAAGCAGCCCTTTTGCAGGGTCTAACGTTCGCAAAATATGCAAGATTTGGTAGTTATTCCTAGGTCACTGCATTGCTGCCAGTATAAGCTTTGAATTGATACCAAATATATGCCTATATTTGTTTATTTTTTCCTAGTTTTCATTTATAGAAATGCTTTTTTTGAGGTTAAAAAATTTAGGGTCAGTCCTGTTTAGCTAGGTAGGGTCGGATGACCGGAAACACCACTTTTTTTTGTCTAACTGAAAAAATAAAATAGCCGCAAAACTAGTGCTTAAATTAACCCAGTTTGATCTTCAATTTCTTAAATGTTGAATTATCGGAATGGTATATAATCGAATGGATATTTCTCTTTTTCCATTTCCATGCCCTTCATCCCCCACTATTTATGATAACAACTGTCCTATAAGATCCCAATGGACAGGTGGCCTGTGTGCATATATGGGGATATCGTATTATTTATTATATGGGTGTGGAGTCTGTGGACCATCAAATTCGACATGGCGACATGGCTATTTTTTAGAATCAACAATCGACATGAGGCCTATTGACATCCGATATTGGCCCTTGAAAAGTTAGTGACAGGAGACATGGGCAATTTTTTAAAACCGATATTCGACATGGGGACCCCTCATGTAGACCCTTATTATAAATCATTATTCTAGATCTCTGACTCCATTTATCCTGGTTTTGAAATCATGTCTTGTCTTCATGTCTATGTAGATGGCCGGTGGGACTTCATTGGGAGCACGATGGTCACAAACAACTATGTCCGCCTCACGTCGGACCACCAAAGTAAACAGGGCGCCATCTGGAACAATCAGGTCAGTAGCACGTTCCAGAATCTTTTGCTGGGTTTGGACAGTGTTTCCTTTACCAGCAACAAGCAGCATCTGTTCTACTGCCACTGCAAGGCAGACTACCACTATTTATGGATGCGTCCTTGCTAACTTTAGACAGTCCAGTAAGGTACTTAATGTGCGCTGGGACGTTTAGCTCAATCAATCAATCAACCAACTTTTCGGGACTACAGTCGGCACTCTAAATGCGACCAGACCCTGCGGAGGTACATACTTTAGGGATGGTGGTACGAGTCTGGGGAACTCCCACCGTGCCCTGGTCACTGGTTTCCAGCTGACAACACTGAACAGGCATTGGTCAAACCAAGCAAGTTCAAGGTCGAGTCAAGGTGGCGGCTCCCAGAGTCCTCTTGTGGAAGGTTCTGGCTGACCCTAAAATAATCCGGGACTAAAAATCACAATCTTCTCTACTCATGACTATCGCACACACTTTTGTCGCTGCCCCCCTCCCGCCACCTAGAGGTGTGGACATTTATTACCCCCCACCCACCCAAACTGTATATTTGTTACGAGAGTTTGCCGCTGTATGAAGGTGAGTATTTCCCCCCTAGTTTTCTTTAGTCTCCACACAATAGGATAATCAATTTTATGACTTGAATATGGATTTTCTTAGGCAGGACTAATCTTATTTGGCGTTCGATAATGGAAAGCATGAGAATTTACTAATCCAACTTTTTGTAAACTGAGAATATACACTTTTGCGACATATATAAGGTTAAGGAATGTTTAAGACATATTACCCTTGAAAATATCTCATATATCCTTAATAAGAATTACATTCCTGAACCATAAGATCACTCCTGTTCAATTAATTAGGTGAATTACCTTTAACTTCTTTACAGAAACAAAGGAATACTAAAGTGTCCGACTTCAGATGAAATTAGTATTTTAAATTTCCAGTTTTTGACAGAATATTTAGTTGAAAAATACGATAGAACCATATTTTCATGCATTGGTCATAGAATCTCAACCCTCCCCTATCCACAGGTATGTCATACTCATTTGTAGGCGAATTAGTTAATTGTCTATAATACAGAAAAGGGGCCGCATTGGCAGTGACAACGAGCGTCCAAAAGTGGTAAATCTACCCTAAACTGAATCAAGCCTAAAATCTAAAAAAAAAAAAGGTCGGCTTAGCAGAGAGGTTTTACGGTACTCCCTAAGCTGGCAGTAAAGATGCGTATTGCGGCTACACTGTACATGTACTACATGGTTTGTTTCAGCCGGTCATGTTGCGGGACTGGGAGCTACACGTGCACTTCAAGGTGCACGGCCAGGGCTCGGACCTGTTCGGTGACGGCATGGCCCTCTGGTACGCCAAAGACAGGATGAACCTAGGTACTACAAACTAGTTTACATTTCTACATTGGAGGATAAACAGCATTAGGATGTACAGTGTACATACCCATTGAGTATTAAGCTTATAAATATGTGTCCGCGGAAGTTTGATTTAAATATAGTACAAAGCAAAACCAGACAAAGCTTTTTGAAATAGTAAAGTCATTGGTCATTCATCACTTAACCTTAAGGATTATTTCATATGTACCGTAAAGCGTGATTCGTTAACCATTACAAAGCAAAGATAAAACGAAGTTCTTTAACTATGTTTTCTGGGTTTCAAGGTTTTTGATTACATGTACCTCCATTTGAGGCCTCCATTTTGAAAGTTTTTTGTGTGTTTTAGATGGATCATTTCCTTCCTTGAATGAATTGAACCCGTTTGCTTGCTTGTAGGTGAGGTGTTTGGCAGCAAGAACCTCTTCTATGGGTTAGCTATATTCATGGACACGTACAGCAACCATAACGGGCCCCACAATGTAAGTACCGAGCATGCTCTTCATCTACAGGTATACGTGCTAGCGTTACTACCTTGGAACTGACATACCGAACATTTCACGTATAAATCGCATCTCTGTTCTCGCATATAAATCCCCGGTTTGAGGAAACCCTATAGCCTGGGGGGTCTGTATTTTGAGTACTCTATAACCTGGGGGGGGTCTGTTTTTTTACTACTCAAGTACCGTAGTATTGTCTTAAAACCCCTTGTATAATTGGCATCTGTAAACTTTGGTATCAAATTAAAGCTGACTTGGATTTGCTTGGGTTATACGCTAGAATTAACGTTATATGAGGATGTTATAGCACTCTATTTAGTCACTGATGTGCAATCATACTGGTGTAAATTAGGTTTGTGGCACCATTAGATAGATATTGTGTTGTGTTCTGCAGCACGGACATCCATACGTGTCAGCTATGATCAACAATGGCACGTTGAGTTACGACCACGACCGGGACGGGACACACACCGAGCTGGCTGGATGTGAATCACATTTCCGCAATAAGGCGTACGACACATACATCGCTGTACGCTATGAGCGGGACACGCTCACAGTGAGTTACACACACCTCAGCTAGCTCATGCTTTCCACTTTTTATTCCGATAAAATTGGACGTACGAATTTCATGATTTCTATATTGTCTGAAATATATTATATTTATTTTAAACAATGAATTGTTGAATAACATCATATATATCGGACCCAACACCCCGGCCATCTTCTGTCATATACCAATATTAACCACCGTCATGCATTTCCACTTTGACCCGGACACCACCTCCGGCCGATGATGTAATCCGGGAATTTTCACTCATTTTAAACTTAGAGCGGTAGAAATTCAATATAAAATTCTCAACCATTGACATAGGTATCCATGGACATTGAGAACAAGAAGGCCTGGACGCAGTGTTTCCAGGTGTCTGGTGTACGGCTCCCTATCGGGTATTACCTGGGGGCCTCTGCCACAACGGGCCAACTAGCAGGTAAGGAGCAAAGAAAACATGGCAGATCATATGGATTTTACCACCACGCTTTTTATTGTTGAAAAATGAAAGGGCGTCCGTAAACAAGAGGCGTGAGTAGATGATTATTGATACAAAAGTATTGGGCTAGTGTATAACCAACCCTAGACTCAGAAGATCCTAGAACCCACATCTTGAACATAATATTATATTGATACTGTAGTATGCTTTTAAAAACAATATAACCTGCACTGGGCTTCTGATTTTCATGTAACCCGCGGGTTGAACGTGAGAATATCCGGTAGAGTTCTGAAGATCTAAAACATCAGTTACCCTAGAAGTGATTTCCCAGCGTGAGTTTAAGATGCAGTGTGTAAAGCAGAACACCTAATTACTACCCATCACGAATGAGGCCTGATGTTTATCTCCACAGATAACCACGACGTCCTCTCTATGAAGCTGTACGACATTGGCATCGTGCATGACGACGATGTAAGTTCAAACATCATTTCTAAGTACGAGGACAAGGGTCGACCTCTCGCTGCTGTGCTACCTTGATGACTGATGATGAACAACAGTCAGACCAGACCTGGGTCTCTATAGCAACATGCTGTGACATCACACATCACATTATAATCACCAAATTGATAGTGAAGCTTAGATTGTGTACCAGTACTAGAGTAGTGATAGTAGTGGATGATTTAACATGTAAAATAGATTTATAAAAGTGCTATATTAAAGAGGATGCTCTCATTCAGTATTTCTATAGAACCTGAAGGGTATACCTCTGAAATAGCGTAATTGCATACTTAATTTTGAATTTCAAGCACTGTTATCTCATGCGGTTATACAGGATATGCGCTTTATTGAAATATTAAAAAGACATGAGTTATCAATTTTATCACCCTCATCTTCCCTGTTCTGATATGTAACCTGCGCTCTTTAAGACCTCTGTCCTCAATAGGGCGATTATGGTACGTGTATATGGGTTTCACAACAATGTGTTCTCTTGGCATTTTCAGAAGGACTCGACAGATTACAGCAAAATTAACCCTTCTGCCGACTTTTTTGCTCCACCCCGAGGTGAGTTCCACATTACAGTTTATAGCTTCGTTACAGAGAGGGTTTAGAAAATATAATTTTTCGCTTTTTTCCCTGGTTTATCTTTTAGATAAATCGGCGATCTCACCACAAAATCCCTGAAAAAGAAAACATTGTTAATGAATCTTAACGCCAGAGATAGCAAAACTTCATACTCACAATCGCTGTATCATTCTTGTGTAACTGAAAAGAGAAAAAATTGAGGAAGGAAAACCATCAGTTAAATAAAAGCCGATGGCGAATCATCAAAAAAACAGTGACCAGTGCATTATTGGTGAGAGGGCCTCTTTAAACAAAATAGCCCTTACCTGTATTTGCCTCAAGTGAGTGCATGACTATTTGGCATCTGGATCGAGGAATTCTTTACTTTCTCATTTATACTAAGAACATGACCCCGTGTTCAGTGCACTGAATGACGATGTTGTACGGTATTCTAATCTGGACTTAAAAACGGCACTATTATCCAGCAGTCCTTCTGTATCTCTTTACTTTTTTTGTTTGTTGATTTTTTCACTCATATTTTCAAACTTTACACACACACTGCATAAACCTTCCATTAAGACACCGCCATACTATGAAAAACAAACTCGTCCTAATATGAAGATACCTTTTTAATGTTTTCTCCACCTTATATTAATCTGCCATACAGGGGGATCACCCCCACTCCCCCCACCCCAAAAAGGGGGGGGGGTTATCGTAATGTATGTCTTAACTGTTCTCCTGACTAAATGAATGTAAAAGGTTTATTCTGGTTAACTTTTGTGTCTATAATCAACAGCTCAATTGCATTATGAAAGGAAATAAACTCTGCTCGGATATGTGCTATACATGTACTATATATACAGTATTAATCATTTATACGGTCAGCAGGTGTGATGTGGATTGAGATACAAGCATTCAATGTTCCTATTTGAGAATTATTACATTTTCTTTACAGGGTTCCCACTGTCAAGGAAAAAAATATTGGTCCCAGGTCAGGGAAATGTCTGAGAATTTCAGATTTTGTCAGGGAATAATTTTTTTTTCTGAAAATGTTTGGGACATATTTTCACGTCGGGAGAAATATTTTAAAGACCAAGGCAAAATACACGAGATAACTGACTCAATACACCTATGGACTAAGAGATCATACACCCTCCAGGGGTTTCACCAACTTTCACAGTTTCGCACCCCTTTTTACCAGGTTCCCTGTATCCTCTGTCAAGTTTTTTTTCAATGTCGATTTTCTCAGCCATTTTACATATTTGAAAGAAAAGAACAGTATTAATAGATATGTGTGACTGGGTTCCATTATTGTATACCTGCCTCACATATAAAGCATGTAAAACAACTGAGAAAATTGAGATTTAAATAGACTTGTCGAAGAGAGAAAACTACTGAGAACCTCTCACAATAGGGTCCAGAACAGAAATGACGACCTCTACAAAGCATATGTAAAATACAAAGGCAGGTGTATTTCTGTCTTTGAATGACTGACAACATATGACTACTACAAGAGGATGCTCAATCTAGCTCTGAGATCCATGATAAAGTTAACAAGGCCTGTGCAAGCTATTCTGAATTGCTCTGTGGTGGTTAAGTCATGGGTCTTCCCTTCATAACACTGTGTGGAGGGAATCAATTACGCTGGTAGTATGTAGTATTCAGGGCCAAGTCCAGGTATTTCAAAAAAGAGTGGGAGATGGCATCTTGCATAGGAAAAACATGCGAAATTTGGCAGTGTGAATGCCGCCTGCAAAGTTTTGGATGAGATTAAAAGACTAACATACCTTTCCCATCTAGTTTCCAGCTTTACGGTTGAAAGTATATATATATATATATCAAATTCCTGCCTAGGTACGCAGTCATGATTAATGTTCTAGGTATGATAACCTGAGATACCAAACTAACCATCCTCTAATACCCAATTAACAGTTAACCACACTCTGATTTCCAACCACTAGTGTTTTACATGTTACATGTACCGGTAATTAGGGGGAGGGGCGAGACCCGATTGCTGTACTTTCAACATCTGCCTCCACCACGCTCACATTGATATGTCATCATGGAACATTTGGCCCTGTAGTAGTGTCAATAGTAGTGTCAATGCTCCTACCAGACACATTATCAGCCAGAGATACTCTATTCAACTAATGTAAGCTCCCCATTTACACCCCGCCCCCTCCTCCCTTCGGCGATCTAGTAATGAGCTGGTGGTCACCTGCATTGGTATGGTATGGTATCACATATATTGCACCATTTCTATAGCATTGTTTGATCGTTCCAGACTCTTTGATTTTGATTTGCGGTGGTGCTTATTTAAGCGTACCCGTGCTTTTCAATTTGAGGGCTTGTTTTGCCCTGCACATAGGTCTTTTGAGAGGTCTGCGCTCCTTTAGAACGATTTTTGAGTGGGTTATTGTATTAATGCTCTTTTACCCTAGACTAAAACATGAATTGCGCGTATTAATAATGTGAGAATCCGTGCAAAAAGAAAACCACTGAAATATATTGATCCTATAAAGTTAAGCTGTAAATTCGTATAATAATGAAATATATAGTTACCGGTATGTACTTCAAGCTGCTATACAAACTGGCACACTCAAACCTAAGCTTTCTTTCATATGTATCTCAGAATATTCTACACTGCTTTCCCTCTTATCATATGCCATTTATTATGGAAAAGTGTCACTCTTTATATACACAGCGCAAGACTTTAGTTTCCACTATTCTCTACCTTCTGGTGGGAAGGAAGGCCTTTTGTGCCTACCGTATTCGACGTAATAAGCGCACACCCCCTAATAAGCGCACACACCCTGTTTTGGGGCGATTTTTAAACTAGGAATAACCAAAAATATCTCAATTTTTTTTACCCCAATTAAACTCTTAACTACTAAAAGGTGTCCAGAATATTTTTTAAATTAAATTATTACGTGGAATACGGTATTAGTGCAAATTACAAAGTATGGTCTCTTGCCAGCTGCTGAGTTGTGCTAAAGTAGTACTAAAGGTCAGGCCTCGTTGCCTGCTGTCATATACCTCCCCCTCCTCCCCACCTTTCCAAATGCCTATTAAAATACAATGTACAGAGTGAATTCTCCATAACATATTGTGTTTTGACCACTTATCAGTGCGTCGTTTAAAGTCACAAAATACTGTTAGGTTGAGATGCTACCAGTACACGCCAGCAAGGGGACTGTCTAGAACTATGCAGGAACTGAATTACTTGTACAGCTGAAGTTGTATAGCAGCTTTAACTTGTAACTCGTCTAGGTGTAGTTATAAATATAGCGTTGTAATATGCTATTTCAAAATAGGACCGTGCATGAAGTTGTACTTTGCTTTCATTGAACTAAACCAGATTTGAATATGAAGAAATTATATGATTTACTACCCCCCATTGTTAACCTTGTACCTGAATATGATTTATCTTTTAAAAAAGAAAGTAAAACAAACTCTTTTTTTTCCCGCTGAAATATATATATTTACAAATTATTCGTCTTAACAGATTTTAAAAAAGTCAATGATGAATATAAATGTAAAAAAACGGGAATTTCCCCATATGTTGTACGAAAAGAAAATGAGTAAACTGGTTGCGTGGCTGGACTTGGTTCTAGATCACGTGGAGGATGAGCCGACTCTGTGGTTATTGGGCAGCTTTGCCAACTTGAAGTTCCTGTCCATCTGCTTCCTGCTCCTCGTGAGCTGCGCCGTCTCCGCCCTGGCCATGTACCTACTCTACATCAAGTACGAGGAGGACAACCGCAAGCGGCTCTACTGAGCTGCCGTCCTCCTCCGCCGGCACCCAACCCCCAACAAGCAGGTCCTGTCTCATACCCTCCTTAGTGTCTTAGCTGCTGCACACTTTCTGTGTTGGTCATTTCATTATTTGTCAATTTACGTGGTTTATTTTCTTAACTTTTCCAGTTAGTTTCCCAGTAACTGCAGATGCTATGTGCCTCCATCCCACAACGAGCCTCTTCTGCATTTGTTGTTCACTAAAACACACTTTATTTAGACTTTTATCTAGGTATAGTATGCATCAGTTTGGGAGTATGTACGTTCAACTGTCCCTTCCCTCTAACTCTTCTTATCCAAAAATAATCTCGTTGTTAAGAGACTCAATAACAATAAGGAAGGAGATAGTCAGAATCAATTCGAATCCTGAATATATTAAGCTGATATACCCATTATCCTACTTTTTGAAATAAAATCTTGATCCTCTATATTGGGGTATAGAACCTCTATATTTGGGTATCCAATGGCTTCAAACCACGCGCAACTCACAGCGTGCGAGGTATGCAAAGTGTTTTCATAGACAATAAGAAGATGATGAAGACAAGCAGTTAGCTTTCTCTCAGACCACCAAATGCTGCATATAGATTATACTGTAGTTCCCTGTGTGGATCTAATTACAGCTATTGCCAAACAATCTCAGGTGGAAGGGAACCAGTGCAGGTAGTAAGGGAATAAATAACTGCTCTCTGCCAGTGTATAGGGAAAACACAGAGAAAGAATCACATCTAGCAAATGTCATGTTGTTTACCACTCAGTGTCTGCATGTCTTCTTATAAAAGAACATTTATTAATATATTTTAATATATATAAAGGCCTGTTGATATATTTAAACGATTTGTTTACAATGGTTGCATGGAGGCAGTGTAGCAACCACAGTACTATTAAACGCCATTAGAATCAAGATGGTACCGGGAGCATGCAAACGGGACATCCCATAGCGTGGTACGTTGAAATAGATGTTAAGAAAATTAAAAAAGGGGAATGATGGTACAGAAAAAAATGTTACTTAGTATTGGCTTTACATATCATTTCTGACTTTAAAGTCATCTGATAGAGTCGAGTAGATTGTGTATACTATCTCTTGATAAATCTAGTTTGTTATAAAAGACAGTCTTACAATGGTGTGTGGTTTCGAGACATTTACTTTCCCGCAGTGTAGTTGAAACCTTTGTGCGCACTATATGGAAAATATGTTATATTTGAGAATGGGGATGAGTTTTGGTTGTGATCTCCTTCGTCCTTAATATCGGATGGATAATTAGACATGGCATATCTCATCAATTATTATGTCAACATAGAAGCTTGTATCTCAATCCATTATAATTGAAGAAAGAAGACTGTTAATGACAGTTCACTAATATCAACAGCAACATCAAGTTTCCATGTTTCCTAAGTTCAATATATCATATTATCTGACATCGGGGTACTTCCCTGAACTCGTATTCTATTTCTATGCATAAAAAAGTGTTCAGCCATCCCTAGACTCATGATGTTCATTCACCTACCTTTAGCTTTTTCTAATCGCATGACCTAGCAATATTTGCTCATTCTGGGCTTGTCCATTCTGGGCAGAGTGATACATTATTTTAATGTTTGAACGATTACAACATGTAATTCTTACACAGAATAGAAGGGAAGGCTATCTATGTAATTAATTGATTGATATTTGATTTTCAGCATTTGCAGTTTCATCAAGATAATATGATATGGATCTAAACTAACCCTATCTCTGCTTAATGTGATTGATCTTAAGGTAATAGAACTAATGTGCATTAACTATATAATATCTGGATGGAAGGACTATTTCTGAGTCGCTATTAGTAAAAGTTGTATATTTGGCAATGAACATATACATTGTTTTGGAAGGAGTATTTCTAACAGTCATTTCTTTTCTAAATATGATATCTAATATACTGTCCATATTTGTTACAGACCACATAGAAGACCCTCAAGGCGGCTTCATGTTAAAGAACATGTCCGGCTGGAAACTGCTGGTAATTATTATTGTTGGTGTGATTGGACTGGGGGTGTGCGCCATGGTCGGCTTTATCATCTACACAAAACGACAGGAGGACCAGAGGAAGCGGTTCTACTGACACCCAACACACAGACATCAGCTCTTCTGAATCATCCCTCAGCTGCTGTCCATGCTACACCAACTCCAGGACCCTCTTCTACACATGGCACGATAGCTGTCAACTCTTATCATGACTATTCGGTGTACATACCATCAGTCGTTTTTTGTTTTTTTTTCAATGAAATTTCATTTTTGTGCAAATACCTTATGAGTATTCCTGCAATGCACATTAAAAAAGAAGAGTATTACATGATAATTTGAAGCAAGTATGTGTCCGCTTTTATAAAGTTGAAGGAACAATTGTAAAACAACTGAAGTCAATGTCCAAATTGAGTGTCATAACAATGGTTGGTGAAATTAGGAATTCATGGCAGCAATAGACTTGCCTTGCAATGTATTTAAAATGCAAAGTAGACTGACTTGTACATGTGTTTAAATAGAATACGAAAAACCTAACGATTCTTTATAGGTGGATTGAAAAATTTATATTGGCTTAAACCATGGAGATTACTAAAATCAAACTGTTGCATTGCGATATGAATGATGATTGTACTGAGAAAATGGTGTATGAAACTAACATATTGTGTAAGAGGAAGTTCATATCATGTCTAATGAGTAATGGGATACTTGTCGTCTTAAGAACGAATTTTCTACAAAAAAAGACAATTACAGTAGAGTGACTCAATGAATGTGCTTGCAATGTTTCAAATGTATGAGAGCACGAAAATTGTTGTATATGTGTAGTGTCAATGTTTCTGATTTTATTGAGCAAGTGCTAAATTGAAGAATACTTTCTTAAAAATAGTAAAGTATTTAGTTTACTTATGGGAGACCATGGCCTTTTGCCCTATCAACACAACTTTAGTGAAAACTTTGAAGTGTCCTGCTGCTCTTTATGCTCTAGTAATTTATTGCAATGTGTCTGTATAAACTCAATCGATCTTCAGCCAATGTTTGAAACAAGGAAATGACATTTGTATCATATCACAGTGAATTTAGGGCTGAGTGAGTGGAGGCAGCGGGTGTACATTTCTATAGACAGATGAGCTGCAGTTATAACTACTCCGTAGTGGGTGACATAGTGTCTATATCTTGGACTAAAATGCTGGGATGTTCTAAAGAACCAGTATACATTAACTGAAACAAATTATCCTCCTTCAAGACAATCAAAACTGGCGAAGTACTACACCGACGAACTAGAAAGTATCAAGCCATACACTTCCACTTTCAAGAGAGACTAAATGGCTGTTAAAGTTTGAACCGGGGTACCCATACCTACATACAAAACATACTTGTCATTTTCCATCGAATATATGTCTGTGTTTACAAAGGAAAATGGATAAAATGGAAAAAGGACGACACATATCTCCACATGCTTAAAGTGTAAGGTTTCTTTTCAATGTAAGGTTGTTTAGGACCAATTATGTCGATGGTTTGGTAGATTTAATCGGCGGGATATCATGTACATACAAAATATGGCTTAACATAGCTAATTGATATTTGATATACAAGAAGTAAAAAGAATCTGTATTGCATTTATGGTTGAGGGCCCTATATGTACAAACATTAACTACTGAGATCAGCTTTGACATTTCCTTTACCCTAAAGTAAGAATGAAATCATACTGAAACTTCAGAAAGACAAATCATGTGAAAGAGGAGGGTGTAAGTTCTCAGAGAGAACAGCTCATTGTAAACTACCCATTAGCACCCTGTGTCCGCTGCAGAAAACCGTCAGCAGTGCCAGCTGCCGCGTGGCATCAACATACTTACTCTTCTCGCTGCTATTAAATAATGTGCTCAGTATAGTTTTTTCTTTTGAATAAGACTCAAGTGGTTCTGCCAGTTTGAAGTAATGTAATGAGCATGCCTCTCATGTTGAATGAGTTGCCCCGACCTGCTGGTGGGGTTGGTGCGGTGAGCAGCAGCCCAGTCTGAGCACTGGTGTGGTGTCATCATGCAGGCTGCAGATAATACTGAAGCCACACCATAGTCAAATACCACAAAATGTGAATGTAAACCTTCTGTTCATTGTAGAATACCATGAACAGGAAGAAAGGTTAATGATTGGTTTATTTTTTGTACATGTATATGAATTATCAGTCAACGCTAAACCAACTTTGTCCTTACAAAGACACTAGAACTCGAAAGGTATACAACAACCAGTGATAGTGAACTGTACACCAAAAAAACGAATTCATATAATACTCCAGGTCATCTGAATTGTACATATTCCTATGAAGCCACACAACAATATTAGTCAATGTTTTCTTCATTACATTTTTGTTTGTTTCTGCCTTTTTCTTCCATTCTTATCCAAGGCGCACTGCTACTTCGAAAAATAGAAAGATATGTTTGATTTTCATGGTATGCATTGTAGTAATCTAATGGCCAACGTAGCATTAACCCGTTTAGGGCCGCATATGCATGCAACATGCCAATCCCTCTTTACCGATGGGTTGTCATGATATGTTCATGCTCTGCTACATTTATCATTGCAACAGCTTTCATTACACCTGGTGTAAAGGATAGTGTGGAGGGAAGCACATACCGAGTTTTTTTTCTGTGGCACCTTTGAGAATAGGTAGTGTAAAAAAATGACTGTTTCTGAGGTCAATTTATAGTTTTCTTCGTTGCACGTTTAATAACCGCTGTGTCAACTGCATATGTTTATACAAATACAACCGTTAATGTGATAGACTGGGTATATTTTCATCAGAATCTTTATAAATGTGTGTATCTTTAGTGTAATAAAAAGGAAAATTGTAAGTTGACCTAATGTGGCACACAGTAATATTTGAGTCTTGCCTAGCTGAGACCTGTACAGGACTGTTTGCCCTTATCTACATCACACGTTTTGTAGAGTATTTACCTCCTGTGGGGTGCTTATCACACACTATCAGCTGTAATCTCACCTTCTGATTGTTTGTAATAAAAAGTTTATCGGGTAAGAGTGTCTTGTTATGTTTGATTATTTTGTAGCAAACAGAATTACAGTTTGATCCCGAATTGCACATGATAAATAAGTTAACCTCATTTTGTTAAAGGTACTTGTCACGGGTCTCGGTGATCGTTGATCAACCAGCAATACTTCACATTTTCTTTGAATCATACTAGTCTGATGCTTAAGTTTACAGGTACATAGCTCAGGGACGTTTTTGTACCATTAATTTTGAAGTTTTCCCCGATGACCACCTCAAATCTCCTCCTGATTAATCACGACGGTTTGCCCATTCAACCTAGCTGTCATCTGCAAATATAACCCCCACATTCTTAGCGGTCTGCCAGCTATGACCAATTATGTGTAGGGTGGGTGGGGAGTTTTTAAAGCTAGTCAATTTCCAGATCAGTTAGAACCTATAGCAACAGGAAAGCCACTATTTGATCAACCAATTTCCCTCCTATGGAAACATGGTGCAAGGAGAAATACTGCAAATACCATTGATGGTTAGAGGGCAGGATGTTGTTGATAAATTTTATTTTGGCAAAAAGCTCTTATGACAAAGGAAGATTTTCAGCTAGAAGCCAAGAGTTCTTTTCCGAAACTAACAAATATTCTGTCAACACAGGAGATGCGCATGCGCGAGCCCGTCAGTCTTTGGCGCCAATGCAACGACACAGACGTCTTTGGCCGAGCAGCGATAAAGAAACGCTTCCAGGAGAATTTCTTCTCAATTTTAGGAGGATCCTAAAGGTTAGTAGCATTCTTTGTCGCATATTTGTACAGTATGAGGGTGTATTTGTCACATTTTCGTTCCTTTCAGCTTAATTTGATCGCAAAACGCTGGTAAATAACTGCTTGGGTGCTTTTAAACGCAACTGAACGTAGGGGGATTGCTTTTCGCGATTTCTGCGGCAATTTGTCGCAGAGGAGACAAATTATATTTCTAATTTCTCTCTAACACCCCCAAAAGTGTAAATTTGTCGCACAGTCGATCATATTCAGCAGTTTTGGCGAAAAACGCCGGTAAATAACCTCGTGGGCGATATTGGGTGCAATTAAACGCAACTCAACGTAGGGGATTCGCTTATGGTGAAATTGAGAGCTTTTTGGTCCTACAGCCTCAAATAACCCCCAAAAGTATGGGAATATCAATTTTCCACTACTGTATCGTCCTGTTCAGGGGTTATTCTTAATTTTGAGACTTAGACAAAAGAGCTGCTGTCAACATGGACAGAGGGCTTTTTGTCAGTCACACATCTTACACCCAAAATACTGTACAAATAATATTGTTTAGTTTTATTCAGACTGGATGTATTTCCAGCCTGTGAGGATAAAATGTTTTAGCTTTTTAATGCTCAGAGCAAGGGAGTCTCATATGAATTCAGCAAGGGCACATGGCTGTCAACCTTTGTGGATGCACTGTCAATGTCACTGATTCATATGGTTTATATTTCAAACTGGTATCAAAATGCTTGGTCCCTTGGAGCACTTTTGCACCTTGTAGACTATCGGCTTCATAGCATAGCGAGGAGGCTATGGAGTACCCTAATAATTGGGTTTACCAGTTTGTTGTATGAATGAGGACACTACTGGAAATTTAGAATTTTCTTAGAACTATCAACTCTTTCAGAGTTGACTAGCATAGATTCCACCTGTCAAATGCACTGTCATTGACTGGAGGTGTCACGGAAGTTGTTCCTTAAGAAGAACATATCTTTGACACTAGTGAGTCTAAGACACTAAAAAGCTTATGCTTTCTACTACTGTAGTTGACACCTGCTGGAGGCCTGATTTGACTTTAGTCAAGACAGGGTGAAAGATAGGTGGTTCCTAACTCTCTAGATAGAGAAGTTTGTTGGAACTGTCAAGTCAAGTGTCAGGTGAGGTCAATTTTTTGGTGATTGTACTTTACGGTACTTTTGGACTAGGGTTTCACCAAGACCTATACCTTATGCCCAAAATTTCTTTGGAGCATTAAAATATCTGTGGGTCTGACAGACTTCACTTTTTGGGGAACTCAGTTCATGTTAAAGGGGGGCTAGCATGGCTAAGACTACCCGCCTTAGCAAGTCACGTGACCGCGATAGCGGCGACCTGATTGGTCAATTGGGGCCGCTGGTTTCTCTGTGTTATGTAAGAACTAAGTGGGCAGGTACCCGTCTTTGCTAGGAACGGTGCTAGTCCCCCTTTAAGGTAGTGGATTTTATGCAAAATCACCCATACCTTATGCCCAAAATTTCCTTGAGCTTTAATATTAGTTTATATTACTATGCTCTTGTGATGGTACTTAATCTGTGGAAGTTTTCCAAAAAGACCTACTCTTATGCCCAAAATTGCTGGAGGCCTGATTTGACTTTAGTCAAGACAGGGTGAAAGATAGGTGGTTCCTGACTCTCTAGATAGAGAAGTTTGTTGGAACTGTCAAGTCAAGTGTCAGGTGAGGTCAATATTTTGGTGATTGTACTTTACTGTACTTTTGGACTAGGGTTTCACCAAGACCTATACCTTATGCCCAAAATTTCTTTGGAGCATTAAAATATCTGTGGGTCTGACAGACTTCACTTTTTGGGGAACTCAGTTCATGTTAAGGTAATGGATTTTATACAAAATCACCCATACCTTATGCCCAGAATTTCCTTGAGCTTTAATATTTGTTTATATTACTATGCTCTTGTGATGGTACTTAATCTGTGGAAGTTTTCCAAAAAGAACTACGCTTATGTAATTTTATGGCTTGTGATTGTATTTGACTTAAATAATTTGGGGAACTCAGTTCTTGTTAAGGTTGTGGATTTTATTCAAAATCACCCATACCTTATGCCCAAATTTTCTCAAAGACTTAGGCGAGTCTTATTGAACTCCACTTAGACTAACTTAGATGCCCACTGTCAAATGCTTGCCATTGACAGGAGGTGTCACTGAAGTTGTTCCTAAAAGTCTAAGACACTGAAAAAGCTTATGCTTTCTTCTTTTGTAGTTGACACCTACTGGAAGCCTGAATTGACTTTAGTCAAGACAGGGTGAAACATAGGTGGTTCCTGACTCTCTAGATAGAGAAGTTTTTTGGAACTGTCAAGTCAAGTGTCAGGTGGGGTCATATTTTTTGGTGACAGTACTTTACGGTACTATTGGACTAGGTTTTCACCAAAACCTATACCTATGCCCAAAAACTTTCTTTGGAGCATTAAATTAATTGTGAGTCTGATTAGACTTCACTTTTTGGGGAACGAAGTTCTTCTTAAGGTTGTGGACATCATAGGTGTTGAAGCTGTCATTCACGTCGTAGACGTTGCAGTTGTCAATAACACCATAGATGTTGCAGCTGTCTATTACGGTAGGAGTTGCAGCTGTCAATCATGACTTAGACTCTGCAGCTGTCAATCACTTAGGTGACGCTGCAGATGTCCTTCTTTTGAATGGATCTCCTGTGGACATAAATTAGTGAGGGGTGACATCAGGACAGATAAGATGGCTCTTACCCTCTGCCTAATGACCAGTTTGTCCTTAAGTTAGGAGATATTTTATCTCTAACTGTTAAGGTTTGATGTAGATGCTACAGCTAGCAATCGTATCATAGACACTACATTTAGTTATTACTCATTGTAGATGTCAGAGGGGTAGTCGATGACGTTCTCTTTAAAGACGTGGCAGCGGTCAATCACATCGTAAACGGTGCAGTTGCTCTCACATCTCAGATCATGAAGATATCAGAGACATAGCCGCTGGTGTTTTCTGTGAAGACAGGTAAACACTAGCGTTTACGTCATAGGCGAAGCCTCTGACTCTCATGCCTTTCACGTCACAGACGTTGCAGTTGTCATTTTTGAAATAGGCTTTGCAGCTGTCTTTCACGTCATAGACGGTGCAGTTGATGCACACGTCAGAGCTGACTCTCATGTTGGAGACATAGCCGCTGGCGTTTTCTGTGGAGACAGGTAAACACTGGTGCTTACGTCATAGGCGAAGCCACTGACAGTCACGCCAGAGAAGTAGCCACTGGCGTGCTCTTGGCAGCTGTCATTCACGTCATAGGTGTTGAAGCTGTCATTCACGTAGTAGACGTTGCAGATATCAATCACACCATAGACGTTGCAGCTGTCTTTCACGTCATAGGCGGCGCAGATGATTGGTTCATAGACATTGCGGTTGTCAATCATGTCATACACTTAGCAGCGAGATTCCTTCTGGTTACACTGCGGCCGTAAATTACGCTGTGGACATTGCGGAAGTGACTCACATCAAAGATGTTAGCAGCTGGTTGCTTACATCATAGACATTTCAGCTAACGCACATGTCAGAGCTGGCGCTCATGTCGGAGACATAGCCACGGGCGCTGACTTCGTAGGGAAATACTACTGACACTTTGTAGATTTGGCAGCTGTCAATCATGTCGTAGGTGTTGCAGCAGTCAATCACGTCATAGACGTTACAGCTGTCAATCACACCATAGACGTTGCAGCTGTCCCTCACTAAGTGGGGTCTCCTGTGTTAACCTTACGTACTGAAGTTTGACAGGAGGACAGGAAAGTTGGTGCTTATCCTCATAGAGGAGTTATAAGAACTATCAAGTCTGTGTCAGATACAGGTTGATGGGTGTTAATCTTTCTATCAACCCTTTTCACCACTGGGGTTGTTGCAACTCAATGCACTTTTGTGCAAGGGGTTAACTATCTGGACCTAGAATAGCTAGACGTTGTAGCTGTTGTTCATGCTATAGACGTTGCAGCTGTGGTACACGTCACAAAATTTGCAACTTTTATCATGTTGCACGTTTTGCAGCTGTCATTCATGTCGAAGACATTGCAGCTTGTTTGCAGCTGACACTCATGTCGTAGACATTGCTGCCGGCAATCAACTTGTACACGTTGCAGCTGTCGATCACTTTGTAAAGGTTGATGTCATAGAAGTTGTACTAATGATAACTGAGACATGGCTGAGTATATCGTTTACACTATGGGCGCATCTGCAGGAATGCTTACCTGCATCCTGTTAGTTGCAGCAGTTCACAGGTGTTACTCTCTTAAGTCATAGACATTGCAGCTGCCTTACTTGTCATAGACTCCATAGACAGCTTTGGAGATCCTGGTGCACAAGCTGTGGAGTCAGTAACTGGCAATCATGTTATAGACTTGGTGAACTTTGCAGCTGTCACTCTAGTCCTAGACGTTGCAGCAGTGTTTAACCTGGTAGGTTCTACAGTTGGCTATCACCTCATAGACTCAGCAGCTGTCACTCCTATGATAGGAGTTGTAGTTGACAATGACAGCTTAGACAGTCAATCATGTGATACATGTGGCAACTGGCATTTACGTCATAGAATTTGCAGTTGGCTTTCACTATGTATTGCAGCTGTCTTTCATATGGTAGAGGTCACTCACGTTGTAGGAGTTGCAGTTGCCAATCACGTCATAGACGTTGTAGTGGGTTTTCGCTATGTAAACATTACAGCTGTCTTAGATGTGGCAGCTGACTTTGACGTCATAGACTTTGCAGCTGGTTTCTAATCAAGAACTATGCTGCTGTCTGTCACATCCTAGACGTTGCAGTTGTCAATCACGTAGTGGAGTTAGCAGGTGTCACACACGTTATATGAGTGGCAGTTGACAATCAGGTTACAGACGTTGCAGCTGGTTTTCACGTTTTAAACTTTGCAGCAGTTTAACACGTCATAGATGTGGCAGCTGTCACTCACGCCATAGACGTTGCAGCTGGCATTCATGTCACTGACAAAGTCAGTTAGTTTGCAACTGGCTGTAGACGTAGTAGCTCACGCTTAGTGGGTGCAAGTGGATTTCATGCTGTAGATTCTGCAGTTGGCTTTCAGTGCAACTGACACCCGTGTTGTATAAATTACAACTAGGGATGACATGGTAGACGTTGCAGCTGTCAATCAAGTCGCAGCCTTTGCAGCTGTCAATCAAGTCGCAGACTTTGCAGCTGTCAATCAAGTCGCAGACGTTGCAGCTGTCAATCACGTCGTAGGCAGTGCAGTGTTTTTCATGTCACAGACGTTACAGCTGTTGTTCATGTCATAAAAGTTGCAGCTGACTGTCAACTCATAGACTTGGCAGTCGATTTTCACGTCATTGCAACTGTCAAGCACGTAGTAGGCGTGGCAGTTGTCAATCAAGCTGTGACTTCAGCTGCTGAGTATGAGTTGCAGTTGACAATCACGTCATAGACGTTGCAGCTGGCTTTCACATCTTAAAAACATGGCAGCGGTCTATCCTATGATAGATGCTGCAGCTGTCACTCGCATTATAGATGTTACAGCTGTCAGTTATTGCAACTGCAATCATGTTGCAACTGCAATCATGTTGCAGCTATTACAATGTCATAGATGATTTGACGTTGGTTTGGTATTTGACAGTAGTCAGGTCCAATAAAACTAATTTCATTGTTTTCCTATTTGACCTGTTACTGTCCTATGTGGAATAAAGTAATAGAGAAGGGAAATAGCAGTGATCCTAAGCTGAACTTTGAATTCTCCTGTGTTGACAGAATATTTGTTAGTTTCGGAGAAGAATATAAAATTAATCGAGCAATTACCGTTTACATAATTGTGAAGATTAATTGTTGTTCTTCGAGAAACAGACAAATATATCTGTCATGTACACAGGCCCACCCATCCATCCCAAGGATGAAGGAGATTGGAATACGTATATAATCTCTCAACCTACAACTAGTCAGTAGACTAGACAATTAGACATATGTAATTGTAATTGAATACCTGTGTACCATTTCCAGTCTTGTTTTTTCAGCATAAGAATCACTGCAGCTTGGCTGAAGACTGACGGTCTCGCGCATGCGCATCTCCTGTGTACATGACAGATATATTTGTCTGTTTCTCGAAGAACAACAATTAATCTTCACAATTATGTAAACGGTAATTGCTCGATTAATTTTATATTAACCAGGCAGATAGTTAACCCAGAGAAAGAGTTTAGAATGTTTAAGTGATATATATGTACTATGGGCATAGAATCACTAATCAAACCACATGATATTCAATTATCTCGGTGCCTTTTAATGGCATTTAGGAACTGTTCATGAGTTTCAAGGTGCTCTGTTTGATCATCTAGTCTGTCCCACAGCAGAGTACCACGGTACAAGTGGACTCTTGGCGTAGATGACCTTTCATACACGCATTTCTTTCAGCCGGATTCTGTCATCCCCTCTCAATACACGTGGACGTGTTCGGACATTTTCAGGGTCTTCTGATCTCTTGTGGAGTAGGCACAGTAGTTGTCTGGTCTGGGTGACATCAGTTGTGGTGACTCTCAGGCGTAGGTATAGCTGGTTGGCCGGGGGTCTCGGATGTTTTCACAAGTACATAGGCCGTGGTTTTGAAGAGTTTGTATCTTACGCACGGCCCAGACGGGTCCTCCACCATGCAGGAACGCATTCTGATCAAGGACGATTCTCACCAAGTGGGTGTACACCTGGAGTGTTGCATCCTGGTCTAAACTTGCCCTGATATGTCACAGCTGGGTAAGACATACTTGGGCCATGTTTATCACTTTTTCAGCTGTGGGGACAGACATAAGTGGTTGTCCAGCAGTGCCCCCAGGTAGTTGAACTCAGGAATGCGGTCAAGCACATGTCCGTTCATGCTCAGTCCAGCATCGGTGAGGTCCGGGATGGCCCTCTGCGAATAAGACCAGAGCACTTTTGTCTTCTCGGTGTTGACGGTTAGTTTATTCACATTGCACAAGGCAGCTTTCGAGTCAAGGTCTGCCTGAAGCAGGTACTTAATGGTGTTGATGTCTCTAGACGAGACCATGATGGCAAGGTCGTCGGCGTAAAGGTAGCAAGAGCCATGGTTCACTGCCTTGCACACATCATTGACATTCATTGTCGTTCACTGTTGCACGGCTAGATGTGATGTCGTTGACTCTGGTTTGCTGCTGGCGGTCCAGGAGGTAGCTCCGTGTCCAGGCGAGCAGCTCATCACCCACTCACAGACATTCCAGCTTGTGTAAAAGGATGCTGTGGTCGACCGTGTCAAACGCCTTCCTGAGCTCTGAACAACCTTCCAGCTTCAAAAACAGTGGTATTTGCTGGCTTGAGTGCATAGTCATAAGCGTTGGGGGAAAAAATGTACATTTACTGCTTAAAGTATGTTAACGTTGGTAGTCATATTGATAACAGGTGATGAAACTGGAATTATCATGCAGTGAAGCCATTATATGGGCGAAAAATCAAGATAAAGTTAAGAATTAAGTTGATTCAGAGTAGATTTACAATAAATAACACAATATGTTTGTGTGCTTCTAACGTATTCAGTATTATAAGGGCCAACATGTTCCTACTCCATGTTGGATACTTAGCAAGTAAAGATTTAAGTCCTATGAAGATTGGAAGGTTCTTTACTGGAGTGACCTTGAAAACATGTCTTGTCATTCAGGTACAGGAAGCCAAACTGCCCCAGCACAAAAGGTGCAAAGTGTAACCCACTACAACCATTATAATTCTTAGCTCTCACAGAAGGCGACAGCACAGGTATTATCAACTCAGGTCTCTGGCTAATTATGATTCTTAGCTCTCACCGCGGCAGCACAGGTATTATGAACTCAGGTCTCTGGCTATGTAGCCTATAGTACTGTCTACCACATCTCCCTTTTTATGGAAGTAATGAGAAGTTCAGTTATCAGTGTTCCGAAAATGTTCATAGTGAATGATATATGCCATATGGCTAAATACCACTAGTATAGTCTCTATACTGCTATTGGAATATTTCTCTAGTTTAGCAAATATCACAATCAAATTGAGTTTATTAAATCTCGTCAATAAGTCGTTTGGTGTCTCGGTCTCGTAGATCTGCGAGGCATAGTCACTTCAACCTCTGGCGGGTCATCTGGTTCATTCACAACTGCTTGCATTGGCAGAATATCCGGTACCTCAAACCCTGGTGGTGGAGGTTTGTTGGGTGTGTCAACCCTAGGCGTAGTAGGATTGACTAGTCTGTCACGTCCAGGTGTAGGAGGATCACACCTTCAGACCTCAGATCTGGAAGCCAGACCTTGTCACCAGCAGACAGGTCTCCAGCTTCTTCAGCTCTATGCCGTCGATCATAATTTGACTTCATGCTCGCCCTGTATGCCTTCTCCCTTTTTCAAACAAGGAGAGGATCTGGCGTACTCGGCAACAGATCAGATGGAAGGCAAGGAACCCTTGTCTTTAGCCTTCTTCCCATATTCAGCTGTGCTGGCAAGAACCCATTATGGAGCGGTGTGTTGCGGTACATCAACATCGCTAGGTCCTCATCAACGGTAGCCCTGTCCAGAATCTTTCTCACTGTCTGAACAGCACGTTCAGCCTCACCATTGGACTGAGGATATCTAGGAGAGGATGTCACATGAGAGAATCGCCACTCTTTGGCTAAATCAGCAAAGTCCCTTGCACTAAACTGAGGTCCATTATCGGTAACCAGAACGTCTGGTATGCCCTGACGGACAAATACCGGCTTCAATTTAGCAACAGTCTCTTTGGCGTCTACCCCTCTGGTGACTTTGCATGTCCTAATGTCTCTAGAGTTATAGTCCACAACTACTAGATAGTTAGTCCCTTTATGATAACAGAAGTCTGCAGCGATCCGGGCCCATGGACGCTGTGGGAACTCAGTTCCTTTCATAGGCTCGACCCTGTCCCTTCTGTGCTTCTCACAGATGTCACAATTCTGCACTGTTGTCTAAACATCCTTTGATATGCCAGGCCACCATACAGATGAATTAGCATTGGCTCTGGTTTTTGTCACCCCTTGGTGACCATCATGTAGGTGTCGTAACACATCAACTCTCAGACATTGTGGCACAACGGTGCTTACCTTGCAGCAGTAGCCCTTTGTGAACAGTGAAGTTAGCTCTTTCGGCCCAGTTCTTCACAAGTGGACCAGATATGTCACGCCTGGCCTCGGGCCATCCATGTTCGACATGGTGCATAACAACCCTCAATGTCTCATCCTCTTTGAGTGCTAGGCGGATCTCATCCAGACGTGTGTCTGACGCTGGAAGGCACATCATGATGGCATTCACGTAAGAGTCTACTTCTCGCTGTAGCTCCTCCGTTTATGGATCATTCCCTACCTCTCCATGTGGTGCTCGTGAGAGGGCATCTGCAGTGGTGAGGAGCTTCCCCGGCACATGACAGATGGTGAACTTGAATCTCATCAGACGCATGCGGAACCTCTGGATCCGTATGGGTAGTTCATCAATCAGCTTTGTAGAGAGCAGCGGAACCAATGGCTTATGGTCCGTCTCTACATGGACTCCATACCGATGAGAAAGTCGCTCCACTTCTCAAGAGCCCAAGTGGTTGATAGAGCTTCTTTTTCGATCTGTGCATACCTACGCTCAGTGTCCGTCATAGGTCTGCTTGCATAGGCTATCGGCCTAAAGTCTCCATTTTTCTGCTTTTGTCTGATCACTGCTCCTAGCCCATAGCTGCTAGCATTGGCTGACACAACTGTCTCTCGATGTGGATCATATAAAGCTAGTACTCTATCAGAAGCAAGTTCTTCCTTCAGTCTTCTGAAGGCATCTTCTTGTGCTGGTCCCCAGACCCAAACATTGTTCTTCTTTAGAAGTTCTCTGATAAGCATAGTCATTTCCACCAGGTTTGGCACAAACTTCATCAGGTGATTGACCATTCCAAGGAACCTCTGTACACCAGGCACATCCATAGGTGCAGGCATCTCAGTGATAGCCTCCACTTTGGATGGGTCTTTTCGCACACCCTCTGAATTGATCACTTGTCCCAAGTATTTCAACTCTGTTTGCACAAACAAACACTTAGCTGGGTGTAGAGTTAGTCCAATGTCTTCTAGTCGGTCCAGCAACATTTTAGACGTCTGTCATGCTCGTCCTTGTCTTTGCCAATGACAAGTATGTCATCCATATGACACAGAATACCTTCGAGGCCTGTGAGCACTTTGTCCATTTTTTTCTGGAAGTACTCCGGGGCGGACGATATGCCAAATGGTAGTCTGCGGTACATAAATCTACCAAATGGTGTAATGAAGGTGGTGAGCTTGGCACTTTCCTCACTAAGTTACACTTGGTGGAAGCCTGAGTTAGCATCGAGCTTCGAGTACACTGCTCCGCTTGCAATCTTAGCAAGTGTCTCCTCAACCCGCTTCATAACATGTAACTCCTGCAAGACTGCTTCGTTTAATCTTGTCAAGTCTACACAAATCCTGACATGTCCATTGTCCTTCGGTACTACAGTGAAATCTCGTTATAAGGAGGATGGTTATAAGGAGCAGACGGTTATAAGGAGCACATTTACTCTGCCAAAACCTTTTCTATACTTTTCTATAGTAAAAAAACACCATTAGAACGAGCATTTCTAGCCAAAAATCGTTTATAAGGAGCAAATATTTTCAAGATAGTAACTCATTTTTTATTGAAATAAGGTGTAATACTAGCCTTTGTCAGGACACTTGTTGTAAGGGGGGGGGCAGGGGGAGGCGGGGGCTTTGTCAGGACTTCCCCTGTGATGTGGGCGGCCTACAAGGGTGTAAGTACGGACCTGTGAGGGGGGGGCGGGTCTTTGTCAGGACTTCCCCTGTGATGTAGGTGGCCTACAAGGGTGTAGGTACGGACCTGTGAGGGGGGGGGGGCGGGGGCTATGTCAGGACTTCCCCTGTATTGTAGGTGGCCTACAAGGGTGTAGGTACGGACCTGTGAGGGGGGGGGGGCTTTGTCAGGACTTCCCCTGTGATGTGGGCGGCCTACATGGGTGTAGGTGCAGACCTGTGAGGGGGGGGGGGTCTTTGTCAGGACTTCCCCTGTGATGTAGGTGGCCTACAAGGGTGTAAGTACGGACCTGTGAGGGGGGGCGGGGGCTTTGTCAGAACTTCCCCTGTGATGTGGGCGGTCTACAGGGTTGTAGGTACGGACATGTGAGGGGGGGAGGGGGAGGCGAGGGCAGGGGCTTTGTCAGGCCCCAGTTCGCGAAACACTTTTTATTTGCTTGAAGCAGTCAATTTAGCCCAAGCAGATCAGCTCAAGCAGATCCCAGTTCACAAAAGATCATCATTTACTAGAAGGTCCAAGCAGATGACTAATTTGCTTGACTTTTCAAGCAGAACAGCCATCTGCTTGACTTTTCAAGCACAAGCCCAAGCAGTTCAGGTACTTTCATATATAAGCTGTTTTGTGAACCACAACCTTAAAAAAGCTGAACTTGAGCTAAACTTAGCAGATGGGCTCTGCTTGAGCTTGCAGTTTCAAGATCATGTTTCGTGAACTGGGGCCAAGACTTCCCCTGTGATGTGGGAGGCAACCTTCCGACCTGAGGGGGACCCCTCTGCACCCCCACAAGGGGAGGGGGAGGCTTTGTAATGGCTTATCAATGACCAAAATCGGTTATAAGGAAGGTTGGTTACAACGAGCAAATTTCCCTTGCCAAAAGGTGCTCCTTATAACGAGATTTTACTGTACAATGATTGGAGAACACCACTCAGTAGGCTCATCTACTGGTGTTATCATGCCAAGATCAGTCAGCTTCTTGATCTCAGCCTCCACTCTGTCCAACAATGGAAGGCTCACAGTACGAGCTGTGTACAGGCAAAATGGTCTCACACCACCTCTCAGCCTGATTGTGTATTGTCCACTTAGCTTGCCTAGTCCTTTGAAGAGTTTTGGGTATACACTCTTGATGGTCTCCTTCGAGGATACACACCTCTTTGAGTCTCCCTTAGTGCTCTTCTCTTGTCGCTCTGCGACTGTATCGGCTTGGATTGCCTTTATACTAAAGGCTCCAGGTATACTAGTGATTAGGCCCAACTTCTGGATAGCAGGCTGTCCAAGTAGCAGTTGATTAAGACCTCGTACGACGTACACGTCTTCATCAATTGTAGTGGCATCACTACTCAGTTTCAACTTAACACGGCCCACTGTGAGTAACGGTGCATTCCCGGCTGCTACGAGCTTACGGTTTGGTGGATCGAGCTGACCATAAGGCTTCTTATAGTACTGTTCACCCATTACTGTTATCTCTGCTTCGGAGACAATGTACCAACACAGTGAATCTCCTTTAGTTGTCACGTCGATGTACCACCCCCGGTCCTTCTTGATTGGGGTAGTGCTCACTTGGTCAGTACCTACAGTACCAACGAATGTTGCACAACTTTCGTCCTCAGAGAACTGTTGAACCTCATCATCACCAGATACTTGTTTCACTGCTTTGCTCCAACAACAAACACTAAAATGTCCTTTTCTTCCACATTTCTCGCATGTTGTTTTTGCTGCTGGGCAATGCTTTATTCCTCTTGGATGGCTGCGGTTGCAGTAGTTACACTTCCGGTCAAGTTCCTCACAGTAAGGACCCAATTTTCCAGACTCTGACTTGTCACCCTCTTAAGCTTGTACCAGTATTGCTGTCTCAGCATGAATTGAGGATCTCTCTTTGAAAATTACTCCTCATACTTCTCATACACTGTATCCAGGTCATCAGGATCTTCTGCCACTAGAGGGGGTTGTCCCTGTGTTGGATTGGGACGAGCAGGTAGGAAGGTAAAGGTGTCAAAGATATCAATACTCTCCTCACCAATGTGGTTCAGCAGCAACCCCACCCTATGGGCTCCAGGCTGCACAGCATTCCCCCTTGCTTTCAGAAAAATCCCAAAGTTCCTCTTCCACAGCATCCATGTGTGTGATGGATTCCCCCTGTCTATCACCAGAGGATCTGGCAATCTAGCATGTCCTGTAGCCATCCTACTATTGGTCCCCAACAGTGAGTAATTGTCTCTGACAACTGGCTGTCTGCAGCCCTGCAGCTCAGGAGCAGCGCTAGATCTGGCCTACCTTGTCTTCTCTGCACACTCCAGAACAACTTCTGACACCATGTTGGATACTTAGCAAGTAAACATAAGTCCTGTGAAGATTGGAAGGTTCTTTACTGGAGTGATCTTGAAAACATGTCTTGTCATTCAGGTACAGGAAGCCAAACTGCCCCAGCACAAAAGGTGCAAAGTGTAACCCACTACAACCATTATAATTCTTAGCTCTCACAGAAGGCGACAGCACAGGTATTATCAACTCAGGTCTCTGGCTATGTAGCCTATAGTACTGTCTACCACACTCCAAGTATTATAAAAGATATAACCACCAAAAAGCATCATGGTGCGACATGGCCATTATGCCAAAAAATACATCAGGTTGGTTTAGGGGGAAACTATCATTGAAATGGACATATAAAGTATTTATCACACTGCTTACAATTAGGTGCCGCCCATAGAACTCTTTTACCATAGTCAACTCTAGTTGACTCTTGTAGCAGAGTCATGATGACTCTGGTGGATGTGTCACAGCCACTCAAGTCATACCCCTTGGATGTTGTACAACTTGACTCTACCTTCCGTGCAGAGTCAAGTGCAGTTGACTCTTCCCACAGCAGAGTCATACATAGTTTGACTCTCCATTAAGAGTCAAATAAAAAATGTGTTGACTCTGATAGTAGTTGTATATGAAACCACATGATGGGGCAACCTGCACTAGTTTGGTACCAGTGGCAACCACAGGCTAGAGCCACCATCAATACTTCAGACATTTGGTACATGCCAAACAGTTTCGGTCCTTTATAGAATAGTACACTATGTCTTTATTTGTCTAAATAATGTAGTTAAGTAATGTCAATGTAAAAGCTTTTAATTTACCTGAATCAAATATGATGATAAACTTTACAATACATTCCAAGAACATCAACAGTATAGAGCTTAGCCACCATATATGTGGGTAAGGGAAATAAACATAAGGCTAGGCACTAACTGTCTGAGATGTAATGTATGGCACTGCTTAAACTACACATAGACCTCTGATATTGGCATCTATTATTGATGTTTGTGGCCAATGGTCTGCAGAGTGTTGTGTGAGGCAGATATAACTTGGCCCTCTCACATCAGGAGAAGTGGTGGACATGACAACATGTCTTGTTATTGACCTCTCTTGGGCAATAACTTCACCTACTCACTTCTCTCACCTGGCCTGTCCACTAATTGTATACACCTATTGCCCCCAGCCTAGCCTGACATAATTAGACAATCCACCTGACCTGCATGCCCTCATGTATTCAAGTGTCAATTCTGACTCCCCCTCCTTTGACGGGTCAACTGTGGTTAACTCTTCAGGAATGGAGAGTCAAACTTATTCGACTCTCCTCTACAGGTGTCGCGTGGGAGACAATCTGCGACTCTGGCTGTCAGAGTCGTAGCAACTCTTTTACTTCTCTCTGTGTGGTCAAAGACTACACCCGATCAAAGACTACACCCAATCAAAGACGTTTCAATTGTTACAATCTCATGAGACACAGCCTGTTGCGGAAAGTTGTATAATAGGTTCTTATAAATACTGACGTTCTGCATGCAATTCATTCATACATTATCAAATGTTGAATACTGATTTGAATAAAATACCCCTATGTATATTACTAGTAGATATGCGGATATTTATATTACCTTGTTTATTAGACACTTAACCTAGGTTAGTACAGTTAGTATAGTAATAACTTAGCATACCTATGTGCCTATAGGTGTAGGCTTCTGGGAGTTAATCGGTTACATGCGTCATATTTGTATTCTAAAGGATTAACTATTGAAGCTATAATCCGTGGTCTCTGGGGGAGAGCTCATACAATTAACCCTTGGTACTTTCAAAGCCGTTTTGATCACTATTTCTCATATTTCATAATACATGAAGGACTGATAATCCATACCTGTATTTTCTGTTATGATATGAGACATAGATCTATATCACTCATTAATTCAGATGTTAAAACATACTGAAAAAACCCACATAAATGGACATATCCTATTTCCCTGCACATATTTAGATGTAAATGACAAATGGTATTGGTGTAAATACGATGCGGTAGTCTGTCCTGGCTGAAGGGTTAACACTAAAGTACATGGATTAAGCGAGGCCAAAAAGACAAAAGGCATGGTGCAGGTCATCCTGACCCACATAGAATAGCAGAATAAAAATGATCCTCCATATCTTCACTCAGTTCTCTTTCAATGATGATTGAACCAGAACATACATTTCTTTTTTAAAACTACAAGTAATTCTCACGTTAAAACGGAATGGTCACTATTGTGGTAAGATGAGTTGACCATTTAGACCTTCAATTCAAGTATCCTAAACATATTCAGCAAACACAAAAGAGTTTTAATCACTCGATCAATACATTTTCCGAAAGGCAGTGCTGTTTACCTTTGAACCTGCGTTGGTTTCAAAGGGACGCTTTGTCTGTAGATACATGCAAAAGTCGTATGGCAAGACAGGGAAATTAATTTCCAAATAATATAAATCAATTAGCAAAATTCTGATTTCACATTTGAGCGCTTCATCACACAAAAAGAGGGCAATCCCCGACCAACAAGTGGTGTTGCGGCATGACACACACTTGTGGGTGTTGCTGCCTGAGGCCCTGCTAGCCAGGTGTTGTCCAGTTTGGTGCCGACCCGGGCCAGGTGAGGTGTACAGCAGGCGTGTACAGGTGTAGCATGGATCCTACCTGACCGTCACGCCCCAGCACACAGACACACACAGGGATGACTGATTACATTTAGGCTGCTCACTGACTACAACTGACACATCTATAATTACACCTCCAGTGGATTAACACAGCCCGCCCCTACAGCCACCATGGCACTCCCTGTTACGGACGAGGAGCTCCTAGGTAAGCACCTCCTGCCTCACATTTAACATGAGGGCATCTTTATTCTCACCAGCGTTTACATATTTTATAAGTAACTACAAATTAGAATCAATGCCGGAAGATATATCTAAATGCATCAGCAGGATTATCCTAGATAATCTAAGAAAGTAGTGACTTCTCAGATAAATTATTTGTCAATTAACCTGCATAATATTCCCTTGGCATTTCAAACAAAAACGCACTAATCCGTGCTATTATGGGCAGGTTCTGATGACACACTAAGCAACAACAGATACACAGAATGATAAAACACACAATAGAACGCAAAGAAATAAACTTGCACATTTGTGCATTGGTTTCGTTATTATGCTGAGTAATACATGGTATTGGAGTTTACGATCAGTGTAGTTAATAGGCCAAAGCCAATACATATTACATATTGAAAATACTGAACAGAATGTATAATTCTATATTCATTTTAATTCTGAATATGATTGTTAAAAAATGGAAGTATGATGTTAGTTGGGAGTTGGAAACATGCCTCAAACATGAGTAAAATTCAATAAATTTACTGTCTAGAATTCTTATTTAGTTTGGTAAAGGTTTCAGAATTGGATGTTTTGGAATAAAGAGGTATACTTCTACATGTAGCCGACAAAACTGCTTTACTTTGTAAAATAAAATAATGAAAGAGTAATTTGAGACAAATGCAGTGGATATTGGTCTTTTAATCAGATTTGCCTTTTTCTGAGACCATGGCGCAGAGTGTCAGTAATGACACACTGTCAGTGTGTACCATAGAAGAGTAGTGACGCAAAGTGTTGTTTTGAACACATTGTTCCAATCGGTATGAACTGACACGCTTGAACCACTTAGCTGGGATTTCGCATGGGAGTTGGGATGCAGGGGTAGAGGTAGGGGGTGGGAATAGGTGCATTATTCTCTAGTGTCAATAACACACCTCCCAGCAGGCACAAAACCTTGATTCAACGTTGGAAACTGGTTGATATAGGGATACAGGTGTAGAGTTTGAGCAAGAACAAGAAACTGTGTTTAAATGCACGAGTATTGCTTCATTCGTGAAACCGGAAGTGTTACCTTTATTGCGTCTATCATACCCGTTGCATCGTAGTTCCGCTATACACGTAGAGAGGGGGCGTCGGCGCTTTGCCGCGCTGATCAGACACTACATCTCCTCACCACTTTATATAGAAGTTCACACAATCATATATGACAGTTTTAACAAGTATGATAGAGTCTCTGAAACATGAAATAGTGTATTTCTAACATATACAAATAACGTCCTTTTGTAATGTCTTTTCTAGTTATACTGATACTCAATGTGTTTAAACCAAAATTAAAATGATACCATCAAAGTCTTTCATCATCATGTTAGAGGATATTTAACACAAAATCTCAGTTAGGGACAAAATCCCTCATCCACTCTGGAGCATGTCTTTCACGTGTTGGTCTTGGTGAAGCAGGTACTCCTGTAGACACAGAGGGAGCACCGGCGGTATCACCGGCCACATCCAGCGCAGGCATTGGGTCATTAGGTGTCTCTGCAGCTGATGGAGGTATGAACCGTTTCATGTGGGCCGCATTCCTCATGCGCCTCGGCCCATCAGGTGATTGGACCACCACTGCATTTCCTTTTTTTTCAATGACCTCATGGGGAGTCGGGTTAAATGGTGGTGTGAGCTTGTCGGTCTTGTGAAGCTCTTTCACCAACACCTGATCACTATCTCTAGCAGAACGGCGAGAGTCTGCATATTCCTTTCTTTTGAGCTTCTGGAGGGCATCTCTTTCCTTCATCAGACCTTGCCCCGCAGACTCACACTGTCCCATGTCAGCTGTAGTCACCTTTGGTAATTAGTCCCTCAGTTTCCTCCCCATCATCAGCTCTGCCGGGCTCATATTGGTGACAGTGTGAGGAGTCACTCTGTAGTGAAACAGGAAGTCCTCCAACTCGTCGACCCAGTTCCTCTTCTCAATGCGAGCAATCTTAATCACTTTAAGCAGGGTGGAATTCAGCCTCTCCACTTCTCCGTTGCTCTGGGGCCAATAGGGAACTCCTTTAAAGTGATCTATGCCATGCTTAGCTAGGAACGACTCAAACTCAGCAGATGCAAAAGGCTGTCCATTGTCGCTCCTCAATGTCTCTGGGTATCCATGATAGTGACACATGGCTTCCAGACACTTTTTCACATTTGTTGCAGTCGTCTTTGTCAAGTAAGCGACCTCTGGCCAGCGCGAGAAGTAATCAACAACTACAAGTAGATGATGTCCACCTGGGATATCCAGCAGGTCAACCGCGACATCAACCCATGGTCCCACAGGAAGCTCGGTGGACTTCATGGGCTCAGGGCTCATTCCCTTTCCTACTACTTGACATGGGTAGCATGACTTTATGTACTTTTCCACCTGTGCATCCATCCCAGGCCACCAGACTTTCTCAAGGAGACGGCTCTTGGTGCGTACAATTCCTTGGTGCCCCTCATGAGCAAGTTCTACGGTACGGAGCCACAACTCTTCTGGCATCACAAGCCGGTGACATCTCATGACCATCTGGCCAGCCACCCAGAGTTCACCTTGGACCGCTTTGTAGAGGGTCCCATTCAGCTTTGTCCAATCTCCAGATACTATGGCTTCCCAGACCAGTGTCAGGGTGCCATCACTCTCTGACAACCTCTCGACATCCCGTGGTACAAGTGCGACAGGCACTGCATCACACACCACAGAGTACACATAGTCAACGGTGGATAGTCCCTGATCATCCTCAACGTCTGTCACCAGACACGGGGAGGCGACTCAGTATATCGGCTTTGTTCTCTTTTCCTGGGATATGTACTATACGATAGCAGTACTGTTGCAAGTATAATAACCATCTCTCTATCCTAGCAGATGGGGGCAGGGGTAGACACTAACGCTGGCCCGGGAGCCAATGGCCCGTAGTTTTGGGTGCGGGCCCGTAGTTTTCTCAAGAATTACCTTTCTTTGGGCCCAGGTGGCCCTCAGAAATGTTTGGAGAAAATTATAGAAAAATATGTCCAAATGTATATGGTCATGTTATATGTCGTTTAAAAGAGAAAATCACTGTAAAAACAGCCATTATGATTAGGTTTTGATATAAGGTAACAACAGATACTTATGATATTCTCTTTACAAAAAGTGAAATGATTATTGCAGGCCCACAGTTTTAGGTGCGGGCCCGTAGATTTATGAAGCTACGGGCCCAGGTGGCCCATGGCTGAAAAAGTTAGTGTCTACCCATGGGGGGGGTTAGACTTTGGACCCAGAACTGGCACAAGAGGTTTATGATCAGTCTGTATGACAAATTCAATCCCAATCAGATATAGATTGAACTTCCTACATGCCCAGTACACACCCAAAGCCTCCCGTTTGAACTGTGAATACCTTGTCTCCACATCTGTAAGCTTACGACTAGCATAGTATACTGGGCGGTATGAGCCATCATCCTGTCTCTGTTCCAAGATGGCACCCAGGCCTACCCCGAGGCATCTGTAGTAATGCGGGTCAGCAACCCAGGTGTAAAGTAGGCCATCACTGGGGCCCGACTCAGATAGTCCTTCACATCGTCGAATGCCTTTTGTTCCACAGATGTCCACTTCCACTCTGCTTTATCCCGTGTTAGCTCCCAGAGTGGTGCAGAGATGGTTGCAAAATTCGGTATAAACTTGGCACAAAACTGAGCAAGACCCAAGAAGCTTCTGGTCTCTGAAGCATCCTTTGGAGGTGGTGCCTCAACTACAGCTTTCACCTTGTCATCTGCAACTTGTAGACCATCCTTTGTGATCACATGGCCCATGTAGGATATTGCTGGCATGTTGATCTGACACTTGGACCCATTTAGCGTCAGACCATGTTCATCTAGTCTTTAAATAACCCGCTCAAGTCGCTCATCATGTTCCGCCTGGTTAGCCCCGACTAGGATGATGTCATCTGACATATTGTACGCTCCCGGACAGTCCTTGATCACTTGGCTGATGAGCTGCTGGAATTTCTCAGTTGCCATATTTACTCCAAAGACAAGCCGCTTATACTGGTACCGCCCATTAGGACCAGCAAACGTTGTAATTTCTCTGGATTCTGGATGGAGCTTAACCTGATGATATGCCATGTTCAAGTCAAGTTTAGAGAAGACCTTACCACCGCTCATTTCCTGAATGGTTTCCTCTACAGTCGGAATGGGGTGCCGTTCCCGCACTATCGCCTCGTTTGGCCGCAGGTCCCCATTCGGCTTGCGGGCGGTCACCAGAGGACTGAGCCAGTGTGTAGGTCCTTTAAACTCTTTCAATGACATCAAGCTTCTCTAACTCCTGGAGTTTCTCTTCCACTTTCTTCCTGCGACTGAATGCAATCTTACGTCCTGATTGAATAACAGGTGGAACACTTTCTTTCACATGTAGCTTCAACTGAAAGTCCTTTAGCTTACCCAAGCCGCTGAATACCCGAGGATATCGGCCCTTGAGTTGATCCCACTGGGAAGGCGAGCACACATTAACATTTATTCCAACACTAAGCACACCCAGTTCTTTTGACGTCTGGTTGCTAAGAAGGGAAACCTGCGCCTCTGGGACTACAATAAAGTCTGCCATCATTGATCTCTGAGTCTCTGGTACTGAAATCTTGAGTTGACACTGCCCTAGCACTGCCAGTGGTTCCTTTGCTGTGTACGCATACAATCTCTTGGAGCATTTATTCAATTTGATAGGCTGAGATTCACATAAGAACTTAAAATCCTTGAGAGACATCATGTTGTGATAGGCTCCCGAGTCGACCATGATCTTTAAGTTCTGACCGTTCACTTCGAATCTCATCATGTCCTCGTATCTGTCACCGACAGTGAATATATAGTACTCTCTGGTTTTATCTGAACTATCATCGTATAACTTGTCATCAACAGCGAAGATATGGTATGCGCCGGGCTCGTCTGTTACATCATCTTCACGCTCTTCCTCCACATTGTGGACATTGTGGCCCTGGCCACGGCCACGGCCCCTTCCGGAACCACGACCTCGGGACCGGCCGCGGGAGCGATTGTTGCCCGGTTGACCTGGTTTGCTCTCTGGCCCAGTGTGGTAACAGCATTTTTCAAAATGTCCGGTATAGCCACAGGTTTTACACACATGGTTCTTAGAGATGCGACAATCACGGCCCATGTGTCCTTTGTTGCCACACTGCCAGCAATCACCTGAGAACTCACCCTAGTCAGACCTGCCAACATTGTTTACCGAAGCTGAACTTCCAGGTACGGGTACCAGCACCAGGGCCTCTCTGTCGTGGTACTCCCCGATCACTTTTACCATTGTAGATAAGGTGAGATCGGCCTCCCGGTAGAGCTTGGCCTTCAGGGTAGCATCTTTGATATGTCTGATGACCCTATCCCGCATCTGGTTTGATGTATTGGCCCAATATTCACAATGTTTAACCTTTGTCTGCAGTCGCACAATATAGTTATTAACAGTTTCGCCTGCAATAGGGTCCATATCCAGGAACTGTTGTCTAGCCTTGGGGACACACTTTTGGGGCTTGAAGTAGGCATTAAACAGCGCGGATGTAACTTTATAGATATCGCTCCCTGCTGGTACTGTTTTCTCAGCATCGGTAAAATTGCTGTATAGGCCTCGCAGCCCCGGACCCCCGAAAAACAACATCCTGGCCTGCTTCACTTTTGCATCGGTCACTTGGGCTGCTGTTACATAAATCTCAAATTCATCCATCCACAGCACCCACCTCTGGGATAGGGTCTCGGGCTCCCCCACACTATCAAACTGGGGCACGCTGGGCCCAGCCCCGAACCCTAAACTCATATCCATTCTACTTGCTTTCACAGTCCAGCTGAATCCCAACAATCACAATGGGCAGATTTAACCTGGTAGCACACTCCACTTGGTAGCTCAGATTTAACTTCCACACTATCATAGGCCTCCTCCCTTTTCACAGTTCACACCCACTTGGAGGGACAGATTTAACCCTATAGGCCTATACACTACAGATGACTTCCACAGGTTGACACAGTTCACAGAAAACACAGTCCAGTCTAACTTGGCAGAGTTAACAGTCAGGGCCAACACACATAAAAAACTCTACAGAACAGGGGTTCATCAATTAGCCACTCATTGGTGGTACCACTCACAGTCATTTAGAACCATCCTCAGTCGCCAGAATGTAGAGTTTGAGCAAGAACAAGAAACTGTGTTTAAATGCACGAGTATTGCTTCACTCGTGAAACCGGAAGTGTTACCTTTATTGCGTCTATCATACCCGTTGCATCGTAGTTCCGTTATACACGTAGAGAGGGGGCGTCGGCGCTTTGCCGCGCTGATCAGACACTACAACAGGGTAGATCAACCTGTTTTCAACATTGATGCAATGTTTGGATATCAACTTTGAATCAACCATGGGTTTTGCCACCTTTCCCACTAGGTGCCTCCACAACCTACTCCTTAGCATTTCTATCTCCATGCTACATCAATTTTCCCTAATTGTAAGCTCTTATTGTCTCATCAATGTATACAATTGATCAAAATGTCATTCATTTTCATTGACAACTATGGTGTGTGCATTTGGTTGACATTTGGAATTAAATGACAAGAATACATGCATAGTTTCAGTAAGACACCCTTTATGTTGCTAAGAATAATAGATAAAGCCTCAGTCATGACCAGGTCAGTTTGAAATGGATGTAAATGCCTCTTAGCATGATCATCAGAGGTCATTCATGTACCCCTACCCTGGATAGTGCTAGAATTAGCATTTAATCTTGGGGAAATGGGGGGGGGGGGGGATGTTGTAATGAAAATATATAAATTGAAGGAATGAGTCTACATAAGAATACTGTATCTAATATACTGAATCTCAAATTATGCATCAGCAGTCAATATTTAACAAATGTAAATCATTTTATTATGTTGATTTGTTGATTTACAATGTTCATATCAATGTTGAATCACTGATGAATGATCAACGTTGATGACCTCATCAATATCAACAAAATGACAACCCTGTATCAACTGTTGATATTATGTCGCTACACACATTGAATCAACATTGAATCAACTAAAGTTTGCCCACTGGGCTGGGGAGTTTGTGGAATATCAATACTAAGGTCTCGGGTTGAGATTCAGCACCATATGAAAAGCCCGAATCATTTCCAGTCAAGGTTACTTCTAGGTTTAGAACCACATGTGCCATACCCTATTATGATTTTAATTTTGAGCAGTGCTGCCGATAACCTAACTGCTGTAGGCTACTTACTAATTTAACTCTCTTCTATCTATACTACTATATAATTATATACTATGTTATATTTTTCATATTCTGGGTGCTAGAACTTACCCAGTATAGATACCCATCCTCAGTATATGCTGAATAGAGAGTTAATATGCTTAAGTTCTAGAAACGCCATTGTCCCCGCCCCTCCTACCAATGCCGTATTCCACGGCCTTTGACGTCAATTAATCAAAGCTATTTAATCTATGCCCTATTTAATCTATGCAATGAATGCAAAGTCCCACTCAGAAGCGTCTTTTACATCGTTCTTGTACGAGTCTTGTACAAGTTGTACCCGTGTTAGTGAAGAACGATGTAAACCACTCTCATGGGCCGTGCCTATACTATATACATAGCAGCATAACTTCAGAGGTAGATAACCGTGGGTCCTAGTTGGCACCAGTCCCAGCAACATATAGTTTTCAAAGAGGTGCTTCGTTATCATTACAACGGTAGGGTCGAAGTAGATATCCCTTGCTGCCACTACTTGAACAATGTTATCATACGCAGTTGTTTTGGATGTATTAAATGGATATGTCAAGTCTAGGCAGAACTTATAATCAGGTAACGTCTTCCCACCATCTTGCCTAAAGTAGGCTGGTGTCAGAGTCACGTGTTAATATTGGTAGGGACGAGGGTAAACCAGTCCCTTGTGCAGTGCCCTACGAGTCGGGGGATAGTGCAAACATCTTTCACACGTCCGTTGCCATTACGTCCGTTACTATATTTCTCGTGTTGTTTACATTATAAATCATGTAAAAGTAAATTTTACTTCACTAGTATTGCATATTGAACTTCAACAAGTGTGCAACAACCACCAATGAGACTGTGAACATCCAAAATCCTGAGTGAATGAAGATACATTTGTTCTTAAAAATCAACCCCCTATACACATTGGATATCTTCTTAAAGTCGAAGTGAGCAAGAGCTGTTCGAACTGGTCTTGGTCCCAGCAAGGGCTGGTGCAAGAGCCAGTAGCAAGAGGGGTGTAGGGGCCCCGGTCATGAAAGTCACGAAGGGTGTGGGTCAGAGCTCGTCCTGGGACGAACTCCCTGATGTGGCCAACTGCGGCTTCTTATATTCCCGGGTTGCAAACCGGGCAGTGTCGACGCGGACTCCAACGGTGCGCCATCTGGAGTGCCCTACCCGTAACAGCAACCACCAGGTAACGTTAGGGGACATGGCACAGGACGCCAAGTGCTGCAACCTAGTGTAGAACTGTGCCATTCCCGCCTCGAAACCACGAGCCCGTAATACACGTATATTGTTGCCCCATCACATGTTTACTTAATTTCTTATGATCTCTAATCTTTGAATATTACAACAGACACAAGGCACTTGTCCATAGTTGTTGCACCCAAAATAAAAATTACGGTAATTAAATTGAATTGAAATATCATAGTATTTGATGAATTGGAAACATTATTTATGACAAACCCTTACTGCTGTGTGTAGTGGAGCTGGCCACAGGGCTGCGGATCCCCAAGTACCTGGTGAGTGAAGACTCGGACAGCATGGCCTCCGACGAGCAAGCCGCTGCAGAACATCTCACAGACCAGGAGCTAGCAGGTGAGCCAACAATCAGTTACACTAACCCACAGACCAGGAACTAGCAGTTAGGCCTACACTTATTTGCTTTCCTGTTCACGTTACTTTGTTCATTTTTTCATCCCCCAGATTTGCCTTAACTAAAAATCGTTATAGTACAGATACACAGAATAATCTGTTAAAATAATATTGGCCGGGTTGATGTTAATACCGTCTAATAATTATTTATATTTCATCTGGTAAACCCCCGGTAAACGTGCAGATCATGTGAGCCACTGGCTGGGTAGGCACTACCCTAGTAGCAAACACACTGTGGCCCCGGTCGGGGCCAGACTGTGTTTGCCAATGTGGCCCGGAGTGGGCTAACCGACGGGCTCCCATCGGTTTAGGGCATTGGGCTTTGGTCTGGCCCCGTGCGGGCTGCCCATGTTAGGCGCAGATTGGGCTTTGGACGGGCTGCCCACTTTGGGCTCAGATCAGTTTTTGGTTGGTCTGAAAGCGGGCCCAGATCGGTTTTTGGACAGGCTGAAAGCGGGCTCAGATTGGTTTTTGGTTGGGCGAGCTAATTTTGTGCTGCAGCTCCACCTGATAATTATGGGTTTTTAGAATCTATTCAATCATTCCCCAAAGATTTATTGTATTTGTTGAACCAGATATCCTAGATCCGGCTAATCAATCCAAGGCACAATCATACTCTTCCTACCCAATAGTGGAGGTATTAAGCAGGCCTATTATCATCAGGTTTGAGCCACATGCAGCATAGACAAGTGGCTATGGTGTACATTGGCCATCAAATCCATAGTTCATACCCACATGGAGCGTATGAGACTGTGTTAAGCAAATTGTAATACTTTAATCTTTTCTTGTATTATTGTATAAAATCAATTTCATCGGTCTTTGTTGGAAAACTCTATATATTATATAGTAGTGACATCTGGTGTAACTGATCAGAACCACTAGACCAGTTTGCCCTGTCCAAACCCAACCTCAGTCCACATCAGACAGCCCGCTATGAAACTGATCTGAGCCTGAAATGAGGAGCCTGATTGGGGCCACACTTAAGCCCAGCCATCTGCCCAACGTGAAACCAAAATGGGCAGCCCTCTTTGAAACTGATCTGTGCCCAAAACAGGAAGCCCAATTGGGGCCACACTTCAGCCCAACCATCTGCCTAACATGAAACCAAATGGGCAGCCCACTTTGAAACCGATCTGAGCCCAAATAAGGGAACCCACTTTGAAACTGATCTGAGCCCAAATCGGGCAGCCTGGTCAGGGCCACACCTCAGTCCAGCCATTTGCCCAACATGAAACCGAGCTGAGTTTCGCCTAACTTCAAACAGCCAATCCGAGCTAAAACCAAATTGGCCCTGTGCGGACTCGCTACTAGGGTAAACTATACCTGCAACCTGGGAATGGTTGTTACACTTCAACTGATAAATATGTATGTAACTACCATATGTGAACACTTATCAAATCGGTATAATACTATATGATTACATGCTGAGACGCCGTGCGTGCAATCCTCTATAAATACCTCTTAGTGCTGCTGCATGCTTGATGCATGCTTGCATGTGCATGACCGACCCAGCTCACGTGAGTGCACAGACAAATTATTTGAGTGGGTCTTACCCAAATCTTACTGAAGTCTTACAACTGAAAAGTCTTAATATAGATGTGGGGCTCTGCCCACCAACCCCCATTTTCCGTTCCCTTTTCCCCCTTCTTTAGTAATGGTGAAACCCTACTTAAATACATTTTAACGATTTTTTAAGACATATCTAGTAAGACTTCATTTAGACTCACTCAATATGTTTGTTCGTGCACTCGCGTGAGCTAGGTGCCATCTGCCTTGAATGTGATTTAGACCACCTCAGTATATAACATGACTGAGGACCGAGACAATGGGGCACAGACCTCCCAAGGGTTAGGTCAGATTAAAGTAATAATCCACAGTTGGTAAGCCGAGCTGGTATGGGCTTGTGTAGGCTATATGAGTGCATAGTAACTTGCCAAAGCCTTTCCTATTCGTGGCATTACACATAAACATACAACAGCTATCAATGATTGGTGTTCGTCATTGTCATCCACCATTATAAAGGATGTTACTCAGCTTAGCCACCGTGTAATTCAGTACTGTGTCTACTGGATCGTGACGACTTGAGACTTCCGCTATAGACTGGTGGGCCAAGCTTCAAAAGGCCCCTAGAAATCATTTCTAAGTGCATGGAGCAGTAGAGCTAGGCAACATGATTTTTTCTCTGGAACGTACTGAATCTGAATATCAATGTTGCCCAGCTTGAATTTTGGGTTTTCTATGTTCAATCCTCAAATGAAAAGAAAAGTTGAAAAATACCAAAAATTGAAATAAAATGTTCATAAAATAATAAAATGCCAACAACTCAGACTCCTAGAATATTCATAGCTGGGTGTCTCCCTAGCAATAATTGATGATATGGTTATCTAAGTATGAAGGTCAAGGTCAAGTAAACAAATATAAAAGATGGGAGATATCTTGTGAATCAGACTGTATATTTTTGTATCTAATCTTTCCATTTGTATTCTTGACTAATAGTGCATATATTGGATGCTATCTGAATCAAGGTCAAAGGGTCAAAGGTCAGGGATCAAGGAAATTCCTATCATAATAGTCAGGCAGAGAGCTAGTGATACCTCAAAGTGCTTGAGTTTTTTTTTGTTTAAGATTCTGAAAGATGTTTAACCCAACAAATTATTTCAGGTGGGTGGGGTGTTCCCACCCCTGAGCAATTTTCTTTATGCATGGTTTAGGCCATCCATATGAAAATTTACCCCAAATGTAGGGAATAGGAGGGGCGGTCAATTACCCCATCAGCTTCCCCAGTTTGAGGATGAGGGGCAGTACCGCGGAAGATACCACTGACCCACATAATGTCATTGCCCCCCCCCCCCGAATGATCCACATTAATGCACCCCACTTCCTCCCCCATAGCAGGCCTCAAATTCATTGTACACAGCTATGTTTAGCTATAGTATTGGTTGGGCTTTATGCTTAACAAGGTGATGATTCTTTGATCCTCGGTCAAGCAGGTTAAATTGCATTTTTGGTACTCTCCCTCAACATGTCCAAATTTCTTCCAACCCCCTCCCAAATCAACCCACCTTCCACTGACTGTTAACAGTGACTTTTAGCACACTTGATGTAGCTCATGGAATGCAAACATAGCAGTACTAAAGATATGTGTGCATCAATGAGCTACATCGTCTTTACTAAAGGTCCCTTTTAAGAAAGGCAACTATGACTCCCTTTGTAGGAATGGGCGGGGGGTGCAAGTTATTTACTGTCAGGAAAAAAATTCTATCTAAACCATGCCTGTGCCTCTACATGGGGTCCCGCGATTTTGACCATGTCGCTGTGTCGATTTTTAGCAAAAAAGGCCGTGTCGCTGTGTCGATTTTTGTGTATATATAATGTATAGAGCCTTATAAAGATGTCTGTGTCAGTCGATTTTAAAAAGGGTCGTGTCGCACGTGTCGATTTTTAAAAGGGCTGTGTTGCCATGTCGCATGTGTCAATTTTAACCCATGCAGAGGCACATGCCTCCTGTGAAATTCTCAGATTAAAGTATTTGCGATATCTACTGCTTACATACTATTGTTCCTTATGTTATTTTCAGCTAACCATAGATCCAGTAATTAATCTGAAGAGGCCTTTATCACTCAAGGCTTTGAAAGATTAAAAAAAACAAGTGGCAAAGGATTTTCTTTCATTTCATCTATGGTAGAGAATGTGCCCTCATCTATTCCAACACAGGCCCAATTCAGTGATACATACATGAGTTCTTCAAGTAGAAGAGATCTTGGTTCACGAGCCCTTGTATAGCATTTCAGATCAATTTTTTTCTTTACACTAGTCAATCGTTCAGAAGAACTGTCTCTACCTTCAAACTTGGGAGTGGATGTCCTTGGTCCATTTCCTGGACTGGGCTCTCGAGCGTCCAGGGAAGGGGGTCTATGTCTTAGCTTTCCCTCCAACCTTGACTCTTGACATAATACACCCGTGAATCTTTTCCCTCCAGCCGTAATACTCAAAATCACAACAGTCAGTTGTATAGCAAGCCTACCCTGTAGAGCTCATGAGGAAGCGTCCTCCTGCTGCAGAGTTTTGAGATTGACTATGACTTGATCCAGCGACGTCTCAGCAATATCACCAATGGTCCCTGCCAGGTATATTGAGAACTATTCACTGAATAACATAGCAGGGGTAACTACGCATATACATATATATATATATATATATATACATATATATATATATATATATATATATATATATATATATATAAAAATGCTGGTGCCTTTATGTAGTTGATAACATTTTTTAGTTATCTTAGTTCAGTGATCTGTTCAGACACCAGATTCTGTGTATAGTAACTAAACTTAAAGGTCATAGTGGAATCAATGCATGTTTGCTATTTTTTATGTATACCCTGGGTCACTATCTTTTGTAAACTTGGAGTAAACATCAGCTCAATCAGGAGCCACCCTAATATTCTCAAAATAGTTTGATTATTTCATTCATCTGGTTCAAGGCGCAATCTATTTCGATAACTTGTGTCTACCCTTCTTAATCCCTGGGTCTGCTCCTGGATTATCTATGAGACATATCCCTCTATAATCAATGTAGAAATATAGCGCATTGCCCTGTAAAAATGGTGGGATCTTATATAATCACTGGCTTTGAATAAGTGCTAATGATAGAAGGGTATTGGAATACAAAAATGCATTTAAATTGATACATAAATGCACTACACAGATAGTCTACAGGTTTGAGAGGTTAGTCAGTAGTGGCTATTCCAGGTTTGTTGCAGGCACATGTATTAGTAAAAATGAGAACTTATATTCAAAAATGACAAAGCCCAATCTAAAGCCGAAGTCAAAATGACTAACCCTAAAATGCATTAACATTAAAAGACAAAGGTAGATTAGTCATTTTGGTTAAACCTGACAGCATTAAATAATATAGGTATGGTGTATACAGAGCCAAAATATGACCAAGGGTCTCTCATTTTCTGGCTCCCTATATGACCAATCTATGCTAGCCAATCCTGTCAAACTGACTAACCCACCTTAGTCTTTTCTTTTTTCTGCCTATCAGGGTTAGTCATCTTGACTAAGGTATTTACTTTGCCCTAGACATTTTGAATATAAGTTTGTCATTTTGACCAATGAAGGATGAATACCCCGAGACAAACACTACTGACTTACCTTATAAACTTATGGATTTTCAGTGTATATATATATATAATATACCGTAAATTCTTGCGTATAAGCCTAACTCCCGTATAAGCCGCACCCCGACCTCGGGCCGATCCTATAAGCCGCACCAGCGATCTGATTATGGTGACTTTAAGTACGGTATCATAGTATCAAAAACTCGCGTATAAGCCGCACCCTGACTCTGTGCCGATCCTATAAGCCGCACCCCCGATCTGACTCGCGTACTAGCCGCGGCTTCTACGCGAGAATTAATATAGGTATTATTATTGAGATAAATATTATATTACTCTGAGATAAATAACAGTGAGAAGACACAAGACAGGGGTGTGGTGGAAAATGTACAAATATCAGCCTTTTATTACTGAAAAGTACCACAAGTACATCACAACAAAAGAAGTCACAGTCAGTCTTTTTCGTGACACATGTCTCAAATAACCCAACAAGATATTCAAGACTTTACACTCCTGGAGTCTTATATCGCAAGAACAGTAAATATTAAGCGACCCCCCCAGTCGGGAACCATGTCCCAATAAATATCAACAATATCACTAATAAAATCAACATCTCATACCGTAAATTCTCGCGTAGAAGCCGCGGCTAGTACGAGGGTCAGATCGCTGGTGCGGCTTATAGGATCGGCCCATGGTCTGGGTGCGGTTTACACGCGCGTTTTTGTTACTATAGTACAGTATTAAAGCCACCATAATCAGATGGCCAGTGCGGCTTATAGGATCGCCCGAAACTCGGGGTGCGGCTTATACGAGAGTTAGACTTATACGCGAGAATTTACGGTAATAAATACAATCACAAATTCGCATAGGATTAACAGCATACGAGTACAATCACAAATATTGTCAATATCATATCAATATTCAAAACCAATATCAATATCCAAAAATCAATATCACAAACAATATCACATTAAAAATTATTAAAAACCGTTTACAAGCACTACTGATGTGCACAGGTTCGTCGCTCAGCCCCAACTGTCAATATTTTGACCAGCGCGCCCTGTTATAGTTACGTAACAACAGATAGAAGTATCCAAGGAGACGTGACGTGACGTCCCTTCCGGTTTGATGGCGCCATCTGACGGGAGATGGCGGAACCTCAGCCTTTCGCGACGATGGCGCCACCAGTGGCCAATGGCCAATGGGACTACGCCCCCCTGGAATTATACTGGTATAAGGTTTATACAGTGTATATACATATATATATATATACACAATGTATTTAGGTCTCGAATAAGCCTGTCTCGTATTATAAGTGATGGGGGTAAAAGCCAGTCTAAATTAATAAGTGCCTGGATGCAAATGCAAAGTGCTATTATATCAGAAATAGTTTCTCATTTTCACTCCATTGACCTTGACCCTCATACAAAGATAACCATATCATACATAATTGTTAAAGCAATACTAGGCTTTGTATATCCCACAAGTTTGAGTCAATATATGGCATTTTATTGCTTTTTTTTACAATTTGTTTCACTTTTTGGTATTTATTACCTTTCTCTTCTTATTTGAAGATTAAACATAGAAACCCCAAAATTCAAGCTGGGCAACATTGATATTCAGATTCAGCATGTTCCAGAGATGCGAAAAAGTTATGTTGCCTAGCTCTGCTGCTCCATGCCCTTAGGAATTTTTCCCACTGCCCCGACCACCAGTCTACTATTGCTATTTGTTGTAGAATTACTTGATTCTTTGCTAGACAGGCTGAATCTGAAAATATGTTTATGGCCTTTCCCGTATAAATTGAATAGATTAAAGGAGGGGAGGTATGATTACAATGTAAATAATCTGGGCCCTTTGTGTGTTATTTATCTGTAAACATGTGTAATATAAAAATGCGTGCTTAACCCTTTATAGATATCCGGGCTGCATTCAGTCTCTTCGATAAAGACGGTGACGGCAGTATATCGGCCGATGAGCTGGGCACCGTCATGGAATCACTAGGACTGAGTCCCACTGAAGAGGAACTCGAGAACCTGGTCAAGGAGGCTGATGCTGACGGTAACAGCTCAAACTTGGCACTTCTATTTGACCAATGCGAAAAATACCAATAATGTATTTTATCCAGGATACAGGATAATTTGTTTATGGAAAAGATACATAATGGATGAAGTGTAAGATACTAGATAATGATGTCTAAGAAACATTATATGCTGACGAATGTAGTTTAAGAAACTGGGTACTTTAGTTTAAGACGCTGGATGATGTAGTTTAAGATACATTTACTGGCTGATGTAGTTTAAGATACTGGCTGATGTAGTTTAAGAAACATACTGGCGAATGTAGTTTAACTTTAAGAAACTGGGTACTTTAGTTTAAGACGCTGGATGATGTAGTTTAAGATACATTTACTGGCTGATGTAGTTTAAGATACTGGCTGATGTAGTTTAAGAAACACACTGGCGAATGTAGTTTAACTTTAAGAAACTGGGTACTTTAGTTTAAGACACTGGCTGATGTAGTTAAGATACTGGCTGATATGGTTTAAGATAATGAGTAATGCAGTTTAAGATAATGGTTGATGAGTTTAAGCTTTGCATAGTATAATTGCAAACATCAGGTAATTTATATTGAAGAATTTATATCCTATAAAACCAAAGAAAAATCATTATTTGCTTACAATTTCTTACCATACAGGAGGTAATATACACCGTGTATTTCTTTTGTAAAATGTCCCTTCATGTGACGTAAATTCTATATCACAGTGATTCCTATCCACTGTTCAGTTTTGTGTTGAACACAGACTGACCAACAGTTGTACAAATGCATTGAGGTTTTAATGTGATTCTGAGTTTGCGTGCATTATACTTAACAATTTATTTTGTGTAGGAATTTCTTTAATTTAGTTTTTTAATTCTCTATTCATCTTTTTGAAATGCCCTGGACAGCTAACATGATTTTTCCGAACTCTAAAAGCACGATCACACCGCAGCATTTGAACACATCCAATAGTAAGGGGATAATGCATGAATAAGCACGAGGGTTGGTTATCCATGGCTAAGGCACAAGGCGCAGCTGAGTGCCTTAGCCATGGTTAACCAGCCTGAGTGCTGGCTTATCCATGCATTATTCCGTTTATACCACAGTTTTAACATTTTATCTAATTTCAACCTAGACTAGAGTTTATCATGTATCTTCATGTGACTTCATAGCAGTGCAGTTATCCACTGCTAATGCACAGTGGTTGTCCAGTTTAGGCACTGTTTTGGCTGCCTAAAGTGGATAACCGTGGTATAATTAACAATATTCGAGACAATTTGACATGCAGAACCCCCTGCCGCTGGGTCAGATCTACGCCAGACCTCTGGTTACAAGTAGGATATTAGCTGGCAGGTGCCAAACTCCATCGAAACTCCTTAACAAGCTCCTTTTTCAATAAAACTTTCAAGAGTTGTGGATTCAACCAGGAACTGAACCCTGCACCTTCAAATATGAGGTACAAAGCTCTGTTATCTAAATTGGTGGGGACACTGGCTGTGTAGGTGATTTGATTGTGATGGGGAAGCTCTTGTCAGAACATTTGTTTTCCAATATATCATTGATATTCCTTTTCACTGGTCACTGCCCCTCCTCCCCTGGTCCTTTTTTGGAAATGACCCATTCTCATTAAATACAGAGTATAGTGGCCATATTCATTGTTAATTCGCCACAAATCAGGAAAACGTCAACCATCTCTATACATAGCATATCTGAAGCTATGTTCCTTTTCATGGTCCCAGAGTGAAAATCATGTGGTCAACCTTCAGTATTTTTACATGTTTTTGTTGATAACCGGCAGAATGCATGAGCAGGAACATTCACAGGGGAGCTTGGATACGATATTTCGCTTAATCTTTTTGCATTATGTCAATCTCATATTAAGATTATACCACCTTGAAATTAAGCTCATCATCCTATTTTCTTACAACCTTAAACATACACCTTAGGTTGTAATGTTTGGAGACACAATAGCCGAGACACACCAGACGCCAAATGAGTATAAAAAAGCAAAGAAATTAACACATGAACTTCGGGGCCAACTCGCGGACTGTGGCCTCTTTGGTGGACATGGAATCGACTGTGAAATTACCCCCAATTGTCCTGGAATAAAATAATCGAATATAAATTGGATAAAAGTCTCTAGGATAGGCCCTGTTTTACTATGTGGGGTCGGGTAACCTGAGAAACACGTAGTGTTTTTTGATTTGTAATGGTAGCCCTAGATAAACAGATTCATCTCTTGCTCATCATCAAGAAATGAAGCGAATATATCCTGATCCATAATGCTCATTAGGCCTGTACTTTGATATTGCAGGTGATGGCCAGATAGACTTTGGCGAATTTCTGCAAATGATGGCCAATCAGTTGAAGGATGGTGAATCAGAACAGAAAATTGCGGAGGCATTTAAAGGTAGATTGATGATTAACCATGATACATGTACCGGTAAGAACTAGATATGTGAATCTATTGGATAACTATAGAGAGAGACGCTGGATCTAAGTTCTGCCTCCACCAAAATAGTGTTTGACAAGAACGGGACAGGTACGTGTTTCATATCTGTTATCACCCATGTAGTGTTTGACAGGAACGGGACGGGTACGTGTCTCATGTCTGTTATCACCCATGTAGTGTTCGACAAGAACGGGACGGGCTATGTGTCTGCGGTGGACCTGCGGCATGTGCTGACCACCATGGGGGAGAAGCTGTCTGATGAGGAGGCGGACGAGATGATCAAAGCAGTTGACGTTAACGGGGACGGACAAATTAACTGTGACGGTAAGAAATGTGTCTATCTAGGTGCAGAAGCATGTAGACATAATGTTAATGCATGGTAATGCATACACGCCATGTGATATAAAGTACAATGTCGAGTGGATTATTCTTTCATCCCAGCTAGCACCTTACATAAAAATAACTAGTAATTTCATGATATCATTTTTCGTTCCCAAGATGTTACATACGCAAGAAGTTTTTACGTGTCCCCTTGCATGGGTTCTTGATGTAACAATATTTATGTGTATTTTATATAAACATATTCATATAAAAGAGACATATTTATCAGTGATACCTTTGGACTAAACAATAATGGCATATATATGACTAGCTGTAAAAGATGTCTAAAACATGTAAATATAGACACGTCAAAAAGATGTGATATGGAGATATCTACAAGCATGTTCTAGGGATGACATTTATACCAGTTTTGAGTATACCCCCTCCCCAGTAGTGATTATTTATAAATCAGATAGGATAATTAGGATACCTCTGAGGGAGATTGTAGACATCATATAGTTATGTCCATTTTATGTCAATGTATGACATGTCCATGGGCACTCTGCATAGGAAACAAACACTTGCTCTGTGAAAAACACTTTGCAGGCATTTTCCATTCCTTACAGACACATTTATCCTAGCCAGGAGGCCCAGATGTGATATCAGCCCAAAACCAGAATTTCTTCTTATACAATCTCAAAGAACACAGAAAAGGTGTCCACCCATGTGCCTTGGTTATCCAACTATATTTCAACTAGTCACTGTAACACAAGTGACACCTTATATATCACAGAGGAAATTTAGTCCAACCTTGTCCCTTATTGTAGTTTATACAATTAATTTGATCCAACTTTTCAATGCAGAATGACTGAATGCTGATGAAAATGTGACAGCCTTGCAAAATGACACCCCTAGTGTTGGAGTTCAGAACTGTAATAGGTCATATTCTGACAAGATTGTGACGTCAAAATAATAGGAGTATGGATTTATTCCAATATAACATATTTATGACATCACAATCTTATCAGAATATGACATCTATAAGTCGACATTACTATATCCTATCATAGTTCTGAGCTCCAACACTAGGCGTCTCATTTTGCAATGTGATCACATTTTGATCAGCATTCCCCCATTCTTGATTAAAAGTTGGATGAAATCAATTCTACATACTGCAATAAGAGACAAAATTGGACTAAATTACAGACACATTTATCCTAGCCAGGAGGCCCAGATGTGATATCAGCCCAAAACCAAAATTTCTTCTTATACAATCTCAAAGAACACAGAAAAGGTGTCCACCCATGTGCCTTGGTTATCCAACTATATCACATCTGGGCCTCCTGGCTAGGATAAATGTGTCTGTATGGAATGGAAAATGCCTGCAAAGTGTCTTTCACAGAACAGGTGTTTGCTTCCTATGCAGAGTGCCTGTGTACATGTCATACATTGACATAAAATGGACATAACTATATGATGTCTACACTCTCTCAGAGTTATCCTAAATATCCTATCTGATTTATAATCACTACTCGGAGGGGGGTATACGCAGAACTGGTATAAATGTCATCCCTGCAACATGTCATGTACATATCTCAATATCACATCTTTTTGACATGTCTAAATTTATACGTTTCAGACATGTTTTAGGCCTACAGCTGGTCAATTATATACATCATTATTATTAAGTTCAAACATATCGTTGATATGTATTTTTTTTCATGTAAATATACTTATGTAAAATACCCATGCAAAGGGACACGTAAAAACTTCTTGCGTATGTGACATCTTGGGAACGACAATTGACATCATCCAATGATGTCACGACCAATCAGAAAATGATGTAAAAATGATGTAATTTACATGAGTTTTGCTAGCTGGGATGATAAATGGCAAATTAACAGTCAGCTGGGCTCTTTATCAGAATATGAGAATCAGCTGACAGGCAGGAACCTTACTACCATAGACTGGGCAACATCTTCATAAATATCATTCTAATCCCTCCAAGGGGCATTTTAAAGCAGATACATGCAAGATCACTGTTTGGGGTAATTTGGGTGTGCTGACTTCGAATATCACACTTGCCAAGCTCAAAAATGGCTCCTTCTATGTGAAAACTACAAAAACAAAATGGCTGTCATCGATTTTTGAGAAAACCTATGAAACCTATGTTATTTATCATTCCTAGTCATACATCAAAATGAAGGGATTTTAGAGACCAGACTGTCTGAAACAACTGCCAAGTTGGAACATCATTTCCTGAGAGTATCAAAGCCAAAAATTCAAAATGGCTGACACCGTTTTTTGAGAAAAACCCCAAAATACATAATTCATCACTCCTTGTTGTACCTCAAATGAAAGGCATTTGCAAGCTTGATCCATTCTAGGCCATTGCCAAGATAAACAGGCACTTTTGCAACATGAAACCCAGTTACGGGGCACATCAAGATTAGAGCATCCCCTATACATATCATATACAGGGGTAGACACTTTTCCAGCTGTGGGCCAGCCATGCAAGTAGCCCAAAAAGTCTATGAACAAGCACTATTGTGACTATTTATGGAAAGTGATTGTTCCCACCACATACTTCCATTCTGATTGGGGGCCCAACTCACAATAAAAAGCCTTAGAACCTGATAGCAAATCCTCAGGGTACAACCCAGTCAGCATTGGTCCCTGGGGCCCATAGATTTGTGTTTTACTTGGGCAAGCTGGATTAGCCCATATCTGGGTTATGGTCCTTTTTATCCAGGGCTAAAAGTGGGAACCCAGATGGGCCAGCCCAGGAAAACCTTTTTTTCTTCATAAAATACATTGTAAATACTAATAGTGTGTTCTAAAGTGGAATAAATCCGGGCTTGAGCTGGGTACTTTGAATCAGGGCTAGCCCATCTTGGCTCGCATTTATAGCCCTGGACAAAAAGGACCAAACACCAGGGTGGGCAAATTAGCTTGCCCAACCAAGTCCTTGGAAAGTAATACCAAGTCCTAAAGATTTCATATTCATTTTATAAGAGACCTCCTCCAACAACCCTGACCTCTCCTTGAGCCTTCCCTATTCCTCATCTAGAGCATCTATCTCTTGCCAAATCTTATCCCTATCCCACCCTGGGACTCTGACCCTCCTACTAGGGCTCCTACTCCTCCTACTGTGGACCCAAGCCCTTTTCAGGGATTCCAATGCTCCTCCTCCTAAGGAGAGGAATACAGCAGTGGGAGGGGAAGAGCAGCGTGATAACATTGTACATGGAAGCAATGAGATACAAGGCAGGGGCTTCGGGAAGGGAAGAGGAAATGTAGTGGAAAAAGATGCCAAAGGGAGGGCTGGAAGCACAGAAAGGTCTGGTGGAAGCCCCGGAAGGTGAGGAGGTGGGGCCCAGGAAGAGGGCCGGGAGCCCTGGCAGGAGTGTTCAGAGCTGAGACAAGAGAGATTAAAACCTGAAGAAGGGTCAGGAGCCCAGGGAGGAGGGCTGGGAGCCTTGGGAAGAGGAGTGCAGGCACAATGAGAGGAGTTAAAACCCTGGAATAAGAAGAGGGGTGGGAAACCCTCAAAGAGAGGTTAGTGTTGCTAGAGGAGGTCTCCTTTGGAATGGAGATTCCTAAGATCCAATATCAGGTCCCCAGGACTAGAGTTCACATCCCCTAAATTCCCTCAAGATAACATGCAAAGATATCTATCTGGCTCCTAGGACTTAGAATTGGATCCTGAGGACCTGCCATTGGGTCCGTATGTTCTAGGGACTTGGTTCTGAGGAGGGCTCCCAATCAGAAAGGACTTTTTTGAGTGAGGACAGTCATTACTTATCCCTAAATAGTCACACTTGTGTGGTTGCATAGAACTTTTGGGCTATATGCACTGTTGGTCCACAGCAAAAAAACACTAATGTCTACCCTTGTACATAGTATTTAGTAGCATCATGATGGTATCTGCCCCTTAACTGGGCAAAGAAGTCATCTGTTTTCAGTGAAAATTACTGCATAACTACTGTAAAACCCCTGCTATGGCACGACCCCACTTATAAGCCGAATTCCCAACTAGAGAAATAAAATTGGCTTATAAAAAAAAGTTTAATAATTGTTTTCTCTTTAATATAATGTAATAAACCCCCACCTATAAGTAGAACCCTAATTTGAGAGCTCAAAAAAACCAACTGTGTGGGGCCAGACGCGAGCAGCGACGACTACAGGCTCGCCCTCTGGTGTGTACATAAAGTAATACATACATACATGCTGAGCTCCCCTAGGTCGTGCCTAGGTATAGCAGCGGCAACCAAGGGGGATAACTTACTCGCCCAAAATACATATGTTAATGAAACATTAACATAGGACAATAAAAAAACACCCTTCCGCCTTGGAAATGGACTGAGATGAACTGTGCTAAAAAATTACTAGCGGCCATTTTGTTTTTGGGGGGATCTTGTTGATCTTGGCAATGGCCTAGAATGGATCAAGCTTGCAAATGCCTTTCATTTGAGGTACAACATGACAAGGAGTGATGAATTATGTATTTTGGGGGTTTTCTCAAAAAATGGTGTCAGCCATTTTGAATTTTTGGCTTTGATACTCTCAGGAAATGATGTTCCAGCTTGGCAGGTGTTTCAGACAGTCTGGTCTCTAAAATCCCTTCATTTTGATGTATTACTTGACTAGGAATGATAAATAACATAGGTTTCATAGGTTTTCTCAAAAATCGATGACAGCCATTTTGTTTTTGTAGTTTTCACATAGAAGGAGCCATTTTTGAGCTTGGCAAGTGTGTTATTCGAAGTCAGCACACACAAATTACCCCAAAAAGTGATCTTGCCTGTTTGTACTTTGAAATGCCCCTTGGTGGGAGAATTTCTCATATTGTCACCAGTAGACTTCTACCAGGGTATAAGACGTGAGTCAAGGACAGTAGATCCCTTACCAAGGTCCTACTGACTATCCTTCAGCAGTTCTGAACAGGGTTCAACAATTTGTCAAAAGTCGAATAAAACCAGGACCAGACACATTCATCCTAATGTATTTTGACCCGGGGAAAGATAAATAGACAAAGTTTCACGAGAATTGTTCATCATTGTTCACCTTTGCGTCATATTATCATATAAATATTTGCTACATTCAATTCAATTAATCTGAAAAAGCTACTTCATAATGTTTAAACCAATATTTACAATATCCGTGAAATACTGGTGAGTGTTTATTGTTTAATATATCAAGAAGGATGAAATACGACATTCTTTGGTTAAGTCAATGGGGCTGCAATAATTACCATAATACTCAACTTTGTGTAGTAAGTGTTCACATGCTCTCATTTTGTGCCACCGGTTAAAATGTAGGAACACATATATTTTCATACAAAACTTATTCTTATTAAGCTACCTTCCAGATCTAATACGGATCTGTTACAAAAAGCAAATGTTTCATATAGACATAAATGTATCATAGTTGAAAGAATGTTATCGGTAAAATATCAAAATTCTGTTGAATTATCTGACCACCAAAATGTGATTCAGCGTATTCCATCTCTGCCAGACATTTTTTTCATGGATGTTGTCCCAGATGTAAATTTGCCATGTCTTGTATATATAAATGCAGTAAGAGACAGTCACATAATCATAGATCAAATATCTTGAAACTGTGACACCAGTATTTTTTTAATTCAGTGAACTCAAATTAGTAAATTTAGGCAGGTCTCCCCCCGGCTGTTGTTATGTTATGTTATGACTCAATATGTCAATGATCCAATATATTTCTTTTCAGAGTTTGTCGCTATGTTGAGAACAAAATAATCACTGTAAAAAAGATGTCTCACGTTTCTTATCACTGGATATCATCATCGGATCCCTCTCACATATTAGTTATATTACTATGGACAAAATGAAACATTCCATGACCAAGACAGATCTAGAACTACGTGTGGTGTTCAACACATGAGCAGCTTTATTTTTCTACTACAGTTTGAAAAAGAAGTGTCTGTCAGCACTAGCGTGGCCTGTCGTGCACGGCGAGTTATGTGCCGTCTACCAAGGACACACAAGGTGCACACGTCTTGTAGTGGTGCGTCCTGACAACTAAACACGCAGCTTTCAACAATCATGTCATCATCAAATGACTGTTCTTTTCCACTTAGACCACCCTGGCTATTGGTGGGAGTGCCGCGTCAACTACCATTCTTCGTGAGTTGAAGCTTGTGTGTATGGGCTTCGTGTGATATGTCCAGGCTCCAATATGTGGACACCAAATGTAGCACGCTGAGTGGATGCTTGTATTCATCACATGTCCCTATACTGTCAAAAAAATGAATAGACTTGGAGGCCAAGGGTATGGCTACTGCTGATGCGCCCATGGAGTATGGAGCTCCCGTAGGTTATTCATGTCAGACATGTAATAGAACTGAACTTCACCCCACACGGGTTGATTAATGGTTGATCAATGTTGTCAACATCTACGTATCAACATGGCTATGTGATGTGATATCCATTTCAAAATTCCAATCAGATGTCTATGTTAAATCATGTTACACATAATCGATATTGGTAATGAGTTAACATTGAATCATTGATAATCTCTCACTGATGCTCGACAATAGGGAGTGCACGATCAGGACGTGTTTACATGGACGGCTACGTGTAGCATCACAGATCACGTGGGGTATACCCATCTACAAGTATAGTAACTTGTAATAGCCTTCTAGCCTTTACGTTTTGAATATGTAGGAGTATCTGTACACGTTGCACACGTCTCTATTGCCTCAGTGCTGACGGTTTGACAAGAACGGACAGGGCATATTGCACCAGTGTTAGTACTGGGGTAGTAAGCCCCACCTCACCCTGCACAGGGGGTCTGTATCTGGTCAGTCATGGCAGCTGGGATTCACCTTGACGGCACTGGGACGCTAAAGGCTAACAGGGTAATGAAATACTAAGGTAGTTAGTCCCCAGAACCACCACCGTGATATTAGAGATTTTTGTAAATTGTAGGAAGATATGAATATCAAAACTGTACATTTTGTCGATTCACCCAACTTCATATGGATTTTTTTTGTTATTACCCCTACAGTGCACCCAGCTATTGAGCTGCTTTCCTATAACATCACGTGTTACAATATCTAAATTCAGGATTTCTTGTAGATTGGGCAGGAGCTATTTCAAACAAAACTTTGTCAGCATTGCAAAATATATTTTCGTGACCTTGAGAGATTTTGTCATTCAGTTCATTCCATTCAATTAATTTCATGTTAGTCTGTCACCTCATTGAATATAAGGTATTAATTGTTATAATTATTTCACTGGTAGTTTAAGGAGCGGTAATTATAGTTGTTTCAATTAATGCACTTAGAACCTTTCTTGCTTAACTATTATTTGAAAAAATTGTCAAGTATTAGTGGCTTATTATATACCACACCCAGGAACACCAAGGGATATCATATCATCTTTACCATTCAATTTGAAAAAAAAAATCAATCGTAAGTACAGGCGGTCACATGTCACCAATTTCTATAGGCCATGAGCAGGTTGTGATCTGCCCTAAGTCATTACCTGTCAAGGTACAGACCAGCTCACGGCTGGCGGGCTGCCCCAACACAATGTGGAACTGTGTGCATGCTTATGAAACAAAAGATGTTCATGTGTGTATCTATAAACATTTGTGCGTGCATTTACGTCATATTAAGATTGTAAATACAATATGTCTATGTGGATTTCGTGGTATTTTTTGGCATTTGAACAACTTTTAAGTTGTATTTGATAGATTCACAAACAAGAGATTGTGTCATTTCTTACCAAATAAAATATGATCAAGTTCCATGTTGTCGCTTGTGCTTGAGTATGAAAACCACTGATAGTTAGAGCTCACCAGGTATAAAAGTGACATAATATGTACCTAGTTTATAACACATCCCGACCCAACCCTCTCATTCAACTACTGTAAATACAATGTACATTGTATCTAAATATCACATACCTGCACAGTAAACTTGCGTTAAAACGGTACCGCGCCACTGCCGCCACGATTTCGCTGTGATGACAGGCGAAACAGCGACAAAATAGCGGCGAAATAGGCAAATACGGGATAGCTCTCCCAGGTGGGTGGACAAATGTTAAAAGCGCAATCTTAATCTTACAATGCACTGTGACTAAGACGATCTTAATGCTGTGTTAAGATTGCGTTGTTAAAGGAGCATTTCCACCACTCGCACTTACCACAAAGCAGACTAGAACAGTACTAGAATTGTGAGTGGGAAACGTTCGGTGAGAATGCCACTTTATTAAACGTTTGTCCGCACACATAGGAGAGCTATCCCGGGCGTGCGAGAAATAGAGGCGGTAGGACATGGCGTGTTGGAGCAGCGAGTTAGTAGAGTGAGTAGTATATGGGAAGACGACCCCGGTGCAGGTACACACATAACTGGTGTCCGTCTACACCGACAGGGGGCGGCACCATGCCATGGTCACAACATGTATTTAATTCCGCGGGATCGTGCCTCCTAGGTGAACCTCAGATAGAGCAGCTTATTTTACTTATGTTCAGTACACCACTGTAATTCTCTTGTGAGAGTCATTTTGAAATAGCGATGTAATAAGCCTCACTTAATTATTACTCCACAACAAATAGAAGATAAACAATACATTTAGAAAGGAAGAGTTAATTCTAACGCAGTCGCAGTTCCGCAGTTTTACCACAATTAAATCTAACTTTCCAGCACAATGTCTCACCATATTGTCTCACCATATATTAAGTAACCAATGTGCAACAGCAGCAGATACCATGTGTACGTGTTTTCTACCATCATGTCAGTTCTAAAACTAAATAGGCTAACCGTTGTACAGCCTTATTGCACTGCATATAGTTAGGAAGGTGAACATAATATTATCCGTGTAGAATCGGTTGTTGACTTTGTCCACAGAGGAGCCGTGTATCGATTGTGATCTGGACGAGAAGACTGTCCCCTGTTCCAAGGTTGTTATAATAATTAGTGCACGGCTCCATGGCAACCACCTACTGAGAGGGCGGTTCAGATGTCCGGGGCAGTTAGTTTAGCCTGCAATACCCACGGGCACTAGCATTGAGAGTTACCACCCGTAACCAGTGGGGCGGGTGACTAGTATAGAAAGGCTCAAGTTCTATGGACCCATGACCGACCCATGCTAATGTCACAAATGTGGTGTATAGTCAAGTCAAGCTAAAGAATATCGATGGTCTTCTGCAGCATTTTTTTTTTTTTTTTTTTTTTTTTTTTTTTTCCACAAGAGGTAAATTACTTGATGAGTGACAAGCCCCTAGCAAAACGCCCCGCTTGGGACATGGGGCCACATAATACGGGTCGACAGGCTGGGCACGGGAGTAAGGGACCATCTCAAGACTTGCGACATGGTGATTTCATCACAGCCAGTCTAGACAACCCCCCCCTAACGCCCATGGAGAAAGGTTTCCAGGAATTAAAACTGCTCATGTTCAACCAGAATAAGGGTCTTTCTGATGACATCAAGGGTATCCACCTAACAATGGACTCAAATAAGAGAGAGTTGAATGCCCGCATGGATGATTTAGATTTGAAATATGGTAAACTGACCAGTGAAACAATGCATGAAGTAGATAAGCTTCGTGAGCTTATCATGAAAGAGAGAGTGAATAGATCTTCTAATGGTGCCGATCAATTTGCTAACCAAGATAGATACTACTCACATAAGCGTTTTAATGTGGTCATTGAAGGACTCTACGAGGAGCCTGATCAGGACCCCTATATAACTGCCTCTAGCCTACTAGTGAGCATGAATATGAGAGTAGAACCGCATGAACTGAAGTACGTAACTAGAATGTCCCGGACCGACTCGAAGTTCCATGGACCGAGACCCTTACTCATCTGCTTCACCACAGCCTGGCGCAGAGAGGCATGTCTGAGATATAAATCAGACCTGATGTATATCAGGGAATTTGAAGAAGTATTTGTTAACCCGGACGAGGACTCTAGCACCAGGCGGATAAAAGGCCTGATCAGGAAGATTGGGAAATACTGCCGGGACATCCCTGGCTGTATAGTCTCCCTAAGAGGGACCAACATCCAGATCGACGGTACCCTGTACAGTGGATCTAATATCAACCGTATACCTTCAAGATACAAACCCCCTGACCTACAAGCTGGCAATATCGAGAAGGGGATTTTTGGTAGAGATGAAGATAACAAGAGGGGCAGAGATATTATTAGAGGTGGAGCTAGGTCTAGGCAAAATGAAGGTGGTAATGGGTCTGACCCGACAACCAGCCAGCGGGCCAAGCAGCTGAACCCCCAGCACAAACCCCATCCTCACCAACAGTATAAACACCGAGATACCCACCCTGGAGGAGGTGATAAGCTTCTTAAACCACATCATGATCGTAGAGAAGAGCGTAGAGCGCACCAGTCCCAGCAGGAGAGGTACCAACAGCTTCACCTAAACCAGCGAGATCAGCAACAACAGCAAAAGTCTAAGACACTGCAGCATCAACAACAGCAACCCCGGCAACAACAACAACATCAACAGCAGCAAATCTCACATAATAGTGATAATATATCACATGGTAATCACAAACGACAACAACATGCACATCAGCCTCCTTCTGCACACGTTGGCCATCAACATCAGCAGCAACCGAAACTCCATCAGGCTACTACTAGTCATCAGGGGAATATATATCATGCTGGGCAACCAATGGATCAACAACCCCCGTCGGTGCTTCCCGCCTCCAACACACAACATCATCAACTGCACGTGCAACACCAACCACCTTGGTTGCAGCAACAACACCCTATAGCGGGCTCTAACCCGGGCACTCATGCTACCCCAAATGTTATGATGAATCGCGAAGCTGAAAGGTCCCAATCATCAACGCAGCCACAACAACAACATCAACAATTACAGTCTGGATCCCAGACCCAACAACAGCAACAGCAGCAACAATTGCACACCGGGACCACTGGGTGTACTCCCATGTACCCTCCACCGGGATATGGAAATCTAGGTCATCATGGGCAGCAACAACTGGGTCTTCATACCCAACCCTTGCAATATCCCCAACATCAACAACAACAACATTCAAACACTCAGCAAATGATGCCAGTGCAACCCCCCGTCTCCGTGCAAGCTCCTTGTTATCAGGAACAATATGATCACGGCTCTCAACTGTCTCAACAGCTAACAATGCATTCTCAGCAACAGGATGCACAGTATCAACATTATAGTCATCAACAACCGGATAATCAGTTGAATGGTTCACATCAACAACATCAAGTATCCCGTCCGGAGCAAAAGATACCACAAAGTAAGCAACACAGTGATGCTAATCTGCAGCCACTACACAGTCTGGATTTGGAACAGATACCGCATCTGGAATCTTTGAATGTGCAATCGGCCCAACACCAGGATCAACATCCAACAGATGGTGAAGCTCAAACTGCAACACCTGCACCAGTGATCACCACGTTGAACACCAATAACACTAGGACTGTGAGTGTAGACAATCCTGGTCTACCAGTGAAACATGACCCAGTGCATTACCCGTTAAAGAAAACAAGACTGATGGGTTACAACGACAACACTCCCCCAGATAGTATAACCTATAACAAGTACCAAAGCTACCAATACGACTTGGCTACTTATAAAGAGCTAGATAGACACTATGCTGGTGGCAGTAATGCTGAGGCGCCAAATGAAGATGTTCTACTACTACAGAGTCGCCTGTCAGATTTTAATGATCTCCGACGGCAAGCTGAGTACTCAATGGTGCCACCTGGTGCCACTAATGGAAACTACACTGTTGAGCATAAAATGGATTTTTCTGAAAATAATGTCCCCGGGTCGTCTGATTACACTATGAACACGTCACTTGAGAACAAGGGATCAAAGAAGAGACTGTCCTCTAACAAAGAAAAGGTTCGTGAAGCAACTAGAATGGCTGAAGGTGGGAAATTAAACATGCAGGAGACCATGGCGGGCATTACATTCAATGGTCCAAAATGCTTCCTGAGCAATCTTCACCCATGCGAAATAAAACATGACGGGCTTGACTTTGCCAGCAGTGAGCATCTCTATCAATATCTGAAATGCAAGTTTAATAAGGACTCTATACGTGCTAATAACGTGTTGCTGGCAGTCACCGGGATGGAGGCTAAGAGGGCAGCGAATGGATGCATTAAAAATGCACAATGGCCAGAAGCCAGAGTACCTACGATGAAGATCAGCCTCTCCAAGAAATACGTCCAGAATCCGCCACTAAAGGAAGCATTGATGCAAACCCACGGGAAAAATCTTGTGGAGTCAACTTCACACCCTTTTTGGGGGGGTAAGGCCAAGTACGGAGATGCTATTTACAACTCGGGCACTGAACAATATCTGGGTGAAAATATGCTTGGTAAACTCCTGTGCGAGATGCGCGCTCAATATCTCAAGCGAGCGGATAACACTCGCCACAGCGCGGGAAAGGCGGCTAGAGATGTGATGGAGAGTGAATCGGCGTCTCTCGCCCTGGCCGAGAGGCTATGCGCGACCCGGCGAGAACCGGACGATCTCCAATCGCAGGCGAGTTTTTCACTGACTGGATCTGACAGCCCCTAGCATCGTGGTCAACATCGGTATTCCTCGCCGTACACACTAAGGTCGTATTGATTTTTTCTCGTCCCTGTCACACTTCAGAAATGAATAGACCAATGTTGGAAGTTATTGGAGATTCACGGGTCAGATTTCTAGAAGATTATCTACGACCGATATACCCAAATCTTTTGCGGGTAACGTGCCTGCCGGGCGCACGCATTGAAAACGTGGCTGACTTGTTGACAGCGCGACTACATGACACCCATCCCCCCGACGTTGTGGCAATTGTTGCCGGCGTCAATGATGTCACAAAACTGAGTCATAACCCGAGGAAGGTAACTTGCCGATATATTGACATCGACTACGCCTGCCTTGATATTATGTCAAAATATGAAAGTATGATTGAGCGTGCTGAAGAATCTAGGGCGGCTACTAAAGTCATGGTGTGTTCCAACTTTGGGGTCGACCTCTCTGTGGCAAATAGGCTGCTACTTCAGTCCCACCCTCATCAGTCGACAACTGAAGACATTATCACGTCTATAAACTACCGCATCAAGTCAATGAACAGGGACAACCAAGTCATGACTCCTTACCTTGAGCGCATGTGCCATCGCTATCATAGCCAATCTGGCTGGACACATCGGTACTGGAGGCTCCATGATGGGGTGCATACTTGTGTTGATGACCAGGAATTGGTCAGTCGCTGGATATCAGATGCAATTGAAAAATCAATCCAAGTGGGTTGGTTGTAAACTTACCTGTGTGAGTACCAAACTTGTATGAATTATTAACTGTTCTCACTGTGAGGCCGCGCAGGAACAGTTTATGAAATGTGACTGCATATTTCACGTGACCTACCTTTAAAACCGCACTTACCTGGCTACTTACTGGTATCTAATGTCAGTACTGCATTGGTTCTGATTAGGTTCTGATTCTATCCAAATTGACTAAAAATGCTATATCAGCACGCTGGATACCAAATGCGATTGTAAAACCTAATAACATGGTAATATTTGTGACAAACAATATTATATTCATAAAGAGTTTGTTATGTACTAAAAATAGATGCTATTTCTTACATCTTGTCCCAGTCTCGTGACGACATGAGCTGGTTGGGAGGCGTGAGTTGATGCGGCAGAACTGACATGTGCTAGATGGGCGTGGACTGAGATACGTGGGCCTATTCATCCTATGAGATTCTGGGAGGACGCCAATGCTGAACTACTATATGGACAGCCTACACAACCATGCGCCTTCTACACCTTCCACCTGACGCCCTAGGTAGGCAAAAAGCCTTAGTGGCTCTGGATAGACGGGTAGGCCACTATCTGCCTTCTCATGAACTGATGCTGAAAGGTTCACTCGGTGATCTCATCTAGCAAACCTCAACGTGACTATGGCCTATGCCTTTCTCACTGCCATTAATCTGCTGTGAAGCTGCTCAGTTCTCTTACAAATATTAACTAGAAAATATCAATTGGATATGCTCTAATTATTCCAAAATTCGCTTGCTACATATATCCAATGTAAATTAAAAAATAAGTGCAATTTAAATTAAATCAACTTATTACGAGCCCGACTATGTCTAGTCAAACCTGACCATTATCTCATAATTGTTAACAATGACAGTATAGTACCAATAACCTGTTTCTTTACATGTCATTAAGATCACCGGTCTATCTTATTGTAGCTATATGATATGAATATAAGTTATGTGTGATGTATCAAGGCACGTAACCACTTGAGGTGATCATGAGTAACGTGTAATACATGATCTCTGGTTAAAACCTTACTTCTGTTGTTTGAAGTCGTGGTTATTCTGATTTAATTAGTACAGAATGTCTGAATCAATGTTCTTTGCACTATAGAGTGGCGACTCATTTGTATTTTGTGATATGCTGATTGGTCAAACAGTATACTAGTGTTTATATATTGGTATTGTTAACGTCGTTAAGCAAAATATGTAATGATCCGTGACGTATACCCTTGGATGTCTTGAGTGTTGAGTCTGAGCAATACTAAGCCTACAGACTTATGCTTATAAGCTTATCTGCCATACTATCGGTACACGGCATATATAGTGTGATTTGATGAATTGTTACCTAAGGCTTGGGGGAGCCAGGGTCTAATTTAACTTAGTTAGTAACTACATATTAGCGAACAGTCTATCTAGTCCACTGGACTTTAAAGTAAAGACATAATTTAGCATAATTATTTAGTTTAGTTTATCTAGTTGGTTATTCGTTGTTACTTTGTACTTGAAAACTTCTCCCTGTATGGAGTAGTATTTATGTCTGTTTAATTTACATGTATGCACTATAGTTTAACACCATGCTCAAGCATAAGGTTATTCTTACCTCTCTGCCCTTGATTCTAGCGCGGGAGTTTTTCGTCTTAGCACCAATGTACTTTCTTGATATAAACACAGGCAGAGTGTCAGATGTGGTCAGATTGGGTTGGGGGTTGAGAATCTATTTTTAAGTACTTAACTTATGACCAGCTGGGTAAAAGTGGGGGGCTTCGGTTCTTGAATATGAACGTCCAAAGCCTGCGAGATAAGATCAACAAAATAAGGAAACTGAACCTAAAAGTGGATCATATCAGCGTCACTGAATCATGGCTGGATGGGACTGTTCCCGACTGGCATGTCGATCTACCGGGGTATGTTTTGTTCAGAAACGACAGGCTCGATGCTCAAAGGAAAAGTGGAGGCGTCGCCTGTTTCATTCCAGATAGGTTTGCGGCGAGTACCGAAAAACTTGACAAATTTACTATAATTAATAAGGATATAGAATCTTTAGGCCTACTAACGAAATTCCCAGGGCACAAATTTAGGTTTATATTAACCGTATACCGGCCACCTCATGGCAATATCCATGTTTTTTATAAAACGATTGAGAAAATGGTCAAAGATGAAATATTAAGGAATCGTGAAATCTGGGTCATGGGGGATATGAATGTTAACACTTTAACAAGGAACAGCCCCAAGTGTAGGAGGATGTATGAATTTCTTAAAAACACAAAATTGAGATATCTATCGACAGGAGCTACCCATTACCATCCTAAAGGGAAGTCCGCGCTAGACCATGTATATTGCAATACTAAACATATCTATACACATGGGGTAATAAATGATCTTAACGGTGACCATGCTCCCGTCTTTGTGGTAAAAAAGCAAATCAACCTGGTGGTCAAGCCTATAACCAAGTCTATTACCGGTAGGTCTTATAAAGGGTATAACGGGCGACAGTTGACTACACATGTACTTAACTCCCCCCATACCTATGGGACCTTGCCCTCAATAGACGCTGTCCTGGAGGCCAGCATGATTTGGGTTCACAGCTACTTGGATAAGTATCATCCAATTAGATCGTTTACAGTAAAAGTTGGTGCGGCTGAGGGCTTCACCAAGGAGGTTGAGAATTTAATTAGGATGAAGAAAAAATACTTGAGAAAATCTCGTAGGGTCCGCAAAGGGGTCCATAACCTAATTTGGACAGGGTTAGATCACTTGAAAAAAGGATCAAAAGGATTCTAATACGAAATATTAGAGCATCTGTCTTAGCTAAACTAATCAGATTTGCTGATGACCCCCGAAGTTTCTGGCAAGAAGTGAACCGGGTATGGAAAGGCCCTCGGGTCACCAAGCCTATGAAACTTAATAACAATGGCATTGAAGTAGAGAGTAGTAAAATTCCAGATTTTGTAAATAATTTTTATAGCTCTATTGGTACCATTTTGGCTAATGCGTTCAATACACCAAAGGTGCCTTTAATAACTTCCGTACCTAATGACCTGGGTAGGCCCTCTTTGGTCTTCATCCCTCTAGAAAACCCAGAAATTATCAAATTGATAAGCAAAATTCAAATCAATAAGTCTGCCTGTATGGAAAATATTAGGAGTCCCGTTATTAGAGACATGCTGTTAGCTGCACCGGAAATACTAGCCCGCATAGTTAATCTCTCTATTATCGACTCAGTTTTTCCTAGGTCATTGAAACGGGCTACTATCATCCCGCTACCTAAGGACGGTGACAGCAGTAATGTTTCAAACTGGCGCCCTGTCAGTCAACTACATCTATTCTCTAAATTGATTGAAAAAGCTATTCATAATCAGTTAATGTCATATCTTCTACGCTTTAATATCATTAATAATCAGCAATTTGGCTTTATGCCTGGTCGGTCTACTATAGATGCCTGCTACGGTTTGATCCAGCACTTGTACGAATGTAGGAACAGAGGTGAGGTAACTGCTACCCTGTTTCTGGATTTACGCAAGGCATTCGATACCGTCGACCACCTCATACTGCTGAGTGAATTACGACGAATTGGCTGCTCCGAGACGGCTATATGTTGGTTTAAGAGTTACCTTAGCGAAAGGGTACAAACTACTATGGTCAATGGTGATACATCAGGTGAAACAATAATTACATGTGGGGTCCCGCAAGGTTCCGTGCTGGGACCCTTGTTATTTATAATATATATAAATAGGTTGGTAAATAACTTAGAACATTCCAAATTTTTTATGTACGCCGACGATATTGCGATAACTGTTAGTAATCGGGATCCATTGATAATCCAGCGTCTCCTACAGGATGACTTGGACGTGCTTAGCAGTGGCTGTGACATGTATAGATTAACAGTTAACACTGACAAAACGAAAATATTATGGTGTCACGGGGATAAAGATAAAACAGTCTACTCAGCCATTAGTCTAGTGCTAAAAGATAAAATCGTTGAAACTGTGAAACAGTTTAACTATTTGGGAATATTAATTGATGAGATATTGTCTTTTGACCAGCAATGCACAAAGGTGATTTCATCTGTGCGTTTGAAGTTATCTAACCTAAGGTTCCTGAAGAAACATGTGGATCAGGACGTATGCTTGTTAATATTTAAACAAATGATCCTTCCAGTTTTAGAATACGGGGACTTTGTCGTAGAAAGTGCCAATGTAGATTTCGCTGCTAGCATGCAAGTTTTGCAAAACCATTGTCTGAGGACCTGCATTGGAATCTATGATCCCCGCCTAATTACTAGGAAGGATTTACATGTGGTTTGTTGTAGTAAAATGCTTGTCCTCAAGAGGAGCTATAACTTACTAAATTTGATGTATAAACATTCGAGAAATATTGAAAATGTAGTGATACCAGTGAGGGTACTCAGAGGTCATGATAAAATCAAGCTGAAATTGCAGCGGCCAAAAGGTCAGCTTTATAGAGATAGTCCCCTATACAGGGGCTATGCCCTCTGGAGCAAACTGGACTCTGAGGTACAACATCTGAACACTGTGCGCTTGTTTATGAATAAAATCAAGAGCCAGTAACACAAATATGGAGGTATATGGCTGGTATGCCTAGAGGTTTTAGTATGATGATTCTTTAGTATGATGATTCTTGTAAATTGGATGATCTTCGTTAGCTGATTCGCCCACTCCAGTGTCTGGTCAACACATATGAATGCAATTTGTAAATGATTTGATGTCAAAAACAAAGGGGACTAGTACCTCCTACCATATCTGATCTGCTGATAATCTCACTTTGCTGCCTGATGATAATGTGTATTGTCCTGTATTTTCTGTGTGAGGGGTAGTAAAGTACCCTCATTTGTTTAATGATACCGTCCTGTATTGTATATTAGCTTTGTCTACTATAGATCAGCTGAGCCCTTTCTTGGTGATTACACTCAAAGAGACTTTCTGAGGCCGTGATCCCATGGCCGAGTGTTAATCCCTCAAGACAACCGGACTAAGTGTGCACTTACATTGTCAGGACCGCCTCACGGCCTGACCAATCTCATGTACTGATATCATGGACTGATAAAACTAAATTATCGGTATACCTTAAGTTGTCATTTCATGTCATCTCATTGTTATGCCCTGTTGTATCTTGGCTCAAATTGAAAAACGTGACCTGTTCGCTGAATTTCCGCCAATGAAAATCCTTAACAACAACATGTTGGCTCCGACTAACATACAGGCACCAAGTTCCAGAGTGCAGTATCGACATGGCTGTAGTAATTAGCACCGAGCTAATTAACCCCAGGTAAACCTCCACGAGTCGTTGGACGCCCATATCAGGCAGCCCAGATCAACAGATAGCGGCAGCCACGTGTACCACCTGGCCTCCTGGTGGCAGCTAGTGCTGCAGGCATCCCACACAGTACACTTATCCCACACGCCATGCTGCAGGCATCCCACACACCATGCTGCAGGCATCCCACAAAGTACACTTATCCCACACACCATGCTGCAGGCATCCCACAAAGTACACTTATCCCACACACCATGCTGCAGGCATCCCACAAAGTACACTTATCCCACACGCCATGCTGCAGGCATCCCACACAGTACACTTATCCCACACGCCATGCTGCAGGCATCCCACACAGTACACTTATCCCACACGCCATGCTGCAGGCATCCCACACAGTACACTTATCCCACACGCCATGCTGCAGGCATCCCACACAGTACATTTATCCCACACACCATTTACTAGGATGGCACTTGTAAACATCACTATGACCTTGAACTTGAATTTTGCTGGATCTGGGAATCCCTGCTGGTAGCTTGGCACCAATATACAGGAACCAAAATGGGAGTTTCCCAATCATGATTTCTGGTTCCTTTTCCGGTCCCTGTTCACTGGATCCATGCATACAACAGGGAATGTCCAAACCCATCAAAAGAGTCTTCCTATTGGGCAGGGGGCATTGGGAAGCAGGGTGTGTGTAGCAGGGGGCATTGGGCAGGGAGCATTGGGCAGGGAGCTTTGGGCAGGGAGCGGTGGGCAGGGGGCATTGGGCAGTGGGCATCAGGCAAAGGGCATTGGGCAGGGAGCTTTGGGCAGGGAGCGGTGGGCAGGGGGCATTGGGCAGTGGGCATTAGGCAAAGGGCATTGGGCAGGGAGCATTGGGCAGGGAATGATGGGCAGCGGGCATTGGACGGGGAGTATTGGCCATGGAGCAGTGGGCAGGGGGCATTAGGCAGGGGGCTTTGGGCAGGGGGCATTGGGCAGGGGGCATTGGGCAGGGGGCATTGGGCAGGGAACGGGGGGCAGGGAGCATAGAGCAGGGAGCAGTCGCTAACATGGTGAAGGTGATAGAGGTGACCAACGGACCCTGGTGGAATGATGAGTGGCAGTCAGCAGGACACTGGAGGAGGCAGGTGAGGCAGGCAGGCTGTGTGACAGGTGTTGTACACACGGTGTGTGCTCGCCGCGCGGACACCTACCACATACTGGCACCGACCTCCTTCATACCACCTGCTTCTCACCTGGCCGCCCTACACCTTCAGCACCCCTGCTGCTGCTGCTGCCCGGCAGGTCGTCCAGCCTCACAGACCCTGCCTCCAGATCGTGCCTACAGACGGCAAGCTATACAGGAGGTGAGCGGTCCTGTGAGTGGTCCAGCAGACAGGTGTGGGTGTCTGCAGTTGTGTGCAGGTGTAGGCGGGCCGGCCACTCAGTAGTAGGACACCTAGGAGGAAGTACTGCAGGTAATCACGGCGTGCAGCAGGAGCGGTAATCACTAGGAGTGGCGGCACAGAGCAGGGTGATACACCGGAGCCCACACACTGGGAGAGCCATGCGGCCTGCAGCACCTAGCCTGCAATAGCAGTGTGCGCCTTAGCTGTCACAGCCACCAGGACGCAGCCACCGGGACACAGCCACCGGGACGCAGCCACCGGGACGCAGCCACCGGGACGCAGCCACCGGGACGCAGCCACCGGGACGCAGCCAGCAAAAAGCAGCTACCAGAAAGCAGCTACCAGAAAGCAGCTACCAGAAAGCAGCTACCAGAACGCAGCTTTTAATTTGATTTGATTTGTTGAACTGGTGCAGACAGCATCTTATGCGCCGTTCACCAGTTGGGATGAGCAGGTATATAATGCCCAGTGGGTAATATTGCTTACTTTTAAAGTGAGTAATACATGCTATACTTGGCTTTCAAGGATCGTACCTATACAGAGCTACCACCACACAGCTGCCAGGTGGCTATTGGATACCTCTCAGACTGTGGTGGATGTAAACACTGCGCGACAGACTAAGGTAAGAGGTGTGTCCTGCTGTGTGTGCCTTTATATACCGTGTTAGTACCGTGTATGTCCATTACTGAGTGCACAGGTAGACCGCAGGCTGTAGACGTCCATGGAGGGACCCGTGAGTTACACGAGCTGCTCAGCCCACGTCACAGGGTGTCCCGGCACCAGGCCAGGTCTGGGGCTGCATGGTTCAGCGTCTACAGCATTGCAATACTATATGCACCATGTATACACTATTCTCTCTCTCTTCTTTTTCTTTGGGGGGAGGGGTGGTGGAGTGTTAACCATCGCCTCCCCCTCCAGTACATAGCGTTTACTGTGTATGAAAGGTATACAAGATCACACTATGTGCATACAGATCATACATAATCCATCTCGGTTTGCGGTATGCGTCAGACCAATATGCAGCAATATGCGGCATTCTGGGTATGGCGTGTAGCTATGCTGTTTCCATGACATCCTCCACGGTTTGTACTGGTATATAGGTTCTGCCAGTTAATTGGGTTATTCATGATATAAACAGAAACCTTTATATCCATTGTAGCCAATAGGCAAAGATTCTTGTCCATGTGTGGTTTGAGACATATATAGACAAATGCCAACGTCCATTTTTTTTAAAGTGTTTTATTGGGTAAAAGATAACAAATACAAAAGTAGATGCATCAACCTAGCTTAGGCGCATTGCCTTACTTCCGCTAGGTCCCCTTACATCAGACTAGATTAACAGGTTATCATACATAAAAATATCTATGGTGTACAAGTTGCTAATAAATGAAGTTGAACAGACAGTGTGTATCTTTCATAATTATTGATCATATTCGAGTGATGAGATGAGATGAGATGAGGTGCATTTGGCTAGTTTACAGTATGGGTCATCCTCTAACACAATTTTTTACATGAAACAGGTTGTATAATCAGATTTGATTGCAGTCTTAAAATCAGCCAGGCTCTCTATAATGGTATAATAAGGTTTCAATTGATTCCAACGTAAGATAGCTCTATAAAAACAGCTTCGCAGCACTATTGGTTTTAGAGAGCGGGGTACCTTAAGTCTAATGCCTTGGTTGTTGCGTGTAGGTAAATTCCTCATATCAATAAGGTTTCGCTGCTTTTTCAGAGTAAAAGCATAAAAAAGTAAGTGTATGTCTCTTCTAATATTGAGGAACATGCATTCACTCTTATTATGTAATTGTACAGTGGTGTATAGGGGGTTGGCTTCAAGCCTCACCTTGTATACTACTCGTAAGGCCTTATTCTGTAGATATTGCAATTCTTGCGATTCTCCTATATTGCCACGGTCCCATACATAATCAACATAGTCAAATGAGGGTAGTGTCATCGTTTTATAAATAGAGAGAGCAGCAGGTATATCTATGTACAATCTGGCTCTAGCTGCTTGGATTATTTTGGTTCGTATATTTCTAACAGTGTTCTGCCTGTGCTGCACAAATTTAAGATCAGGATCTAGTGTTAGGTGTTAGGTATTTCATACTCTTTATGTATCACAGACGCTTCAATATGTACAGTTGCAGTGTAGTGGTCCCTCAAGTAAAGCATCACTCCACCAGCAGCCTTGTTTCTGTTTGGGTAACGGTCTAGCCTAATATATTGATATCCCGGTACATACATGTCAATATCACTGTGGGTTGGATTTAGCCACGTTTCAACAATGCCAGTTATGTCTGCGCTTGTAATAATATTAAAGGCATTTTCCCTTTTCTTATACAGAGAGCGTGCGTTAATGCTTACAAACTTTAGGCCCTTTGTGGCTTTTAATGTATTTAAATCAATCATTTGGTTTAAGGTGAAAGTATACTCCTAGCCAGGGATGAGATATGATTGTGTGTGACATGATACCAAGTATGAGGTGATCGCGTTTAAAAACACAGGTATAAAACATTTTCAAAGTCTGGCTATGGCTGACTTGTACAGCGCACTCCCTGGTGTTATACTATACCTATGTATATACGGTAGACCATTTCTGTATTACAAACACGTGATACGCTCTAATTATGTTGTTTAATGCAATATAATATATGAGAGAATTTTTAATACTTAGCTATGTCTTTTCCTAGTTATCACATCACAAAAACCTCATTAGTTTAATTAACCTTCATTCTATTTTACATTCTATATATGCTCGAGACATCAGCTGGTTATTGACCTATTGACCCAGACGAGAACGTACCCTTCATGTAAGACTCTATAGCCCTGTCGCCCACTCTATAGCATTATGTAATGCCGTAGTGGGACTGTCGGGAGGGAGAGCTCACAGGTCAGAGTCGTCAAGTCGAGGGTCAGTATGTGGAACTATATACATACGTTAGAGGTTTTACATTTTCAAGCTACATACATTATAATATGAATATACATTTAACTTTGATGTATAGAGGTATGAAAATAAAATATAAGTCCGGTATGTTTTACCATGTTAACCTTGGAGATATTTTCTTCTCTTATACATAGCAACTTATGACCATTATTGGATGTTAATAGTGGATCCAGTTATCCTTTTTGATGCTGAGCTAATCAGGCCCAACATTCTGTCCTGCAGTCTCATAGAGTCTGAGTTCTGTTTGGGGTTTATACCTCGTTCAGTTTTTGACTTTTTGTTGATTTTTCGCGAGGGGGTGACCATGATGGTGGCTTCTCCTAGTACTGGAGAAGACTGAACTGTAGCGTTTCCGTGCCTTTCTTGTAAGTCCTGCATAGATATCGGCTTGCCCAGTCTTTTCTCAGTCGAGGTGGTGCCAGCTTGGGTTGTAGGAGATACTGAAGTCACTTCCATTTGGGTGCTGCCTGGCGTGGATACTACCGTCTTGGTGATGGTTAAGGTGGGGCTTGTCGCAGCAGTCGCTGTTGTGGTGGGAGTTTGCACCCCCTGATTCTCTGTAACTGCAGCCGGGGGGGCTGGAGTTACCGTAGCTGTAGTCGTTGTAGCTGTGGCAGTTACCAAGGTTACATTAGCTATTTTAACTAACTCAGCAGGGGGTACTTGAAGGGGTGTGGCTGCCGCGCCTGTGGTAGTAACTACAGCATTCACTACCGGTACATCAATAACTGCTGGCTGTGTAGTGGGCGTGGTCTGTCCAGTGGTGATGGGTACTGCTGCAGTTTGCTCGGCTGTGTGTGTGGGTGTCGGGGGGGCTGGTATTAACTCCGGATATTTTGCCCTGAGCTGTCTCCTAACCTCCATTAGGACATTTCCCCCACGATTTTTCCCCTTGAAGTTGTTCGTTTGGACTGCTTTGGATCTTAAAGGGGCACCCGCCCCCCAGTGGGGGCACGATGTGGCCTCCACAAGGTCACGTGACCCGCTAGAAAGTAGAGCAGTAAGTAGATCCCTATGGGTTTCATACTTAATGATGTTGAGTTCTGTTAGGTGGTCCTCCTCCACCATCTTCCAGGGCTCGCTGATCATTGTCTTGGCTATGTTCTTGGCAGCCAGAGGTGTAAAGCAGTCCTTAATGCGCTGTCCCTTTTCATCGTTCTTGCAAAAGACTGCCTTTCTGTATGATATGGCCTGTCCACACTGCTGAAAGTATACCCACCAGTCTCTATGGTGCAAGGGAAGAAATTGCTCATAGGAGCCAGTTCCGAGTGATACGCTACTATATCATCTGTTATGTAAGTGCGTGCATTGGCCAGCCTAATTTTGGGGGGGAGGTCATTAAGGGCCTGGTGGGGGTAGAATTTTCCCTCGTATATTAGGCCTCTTCCCCTGGGTTTGACCGTCACCCCTGCTTCAAAGGCAAGTCTAGCAACTGTATTAACGTCAGTTTTTTGTCTCCTAACAGCATTATTGCTATCTTCTGATAAGTACACATTTGGGTTGTCCCTCTTAAGTCTCCCTTTTATGGATAGGAGTCTATCCCTGGTACTCCCTTTTACCAAAACTATAATCATAGTGCGGACTTTGTTGGCCGGTGACCCCTGTCTGTAGGCATAGTCAATCTCTCTCGGTATGAAATCATCATCTATGCTTGACAGTAGGGCGCAGGCAATGTCCTTTGTGGCTTCATTGGGGGTGAAAGGCAGTCCCTCAACTACTAGGTTCCTACGTCTCAGGGCATGGTCATTTAAGTTAATGGCATCTTTATTGTCATTTATGGCAATTGTATTGACCCTTAATTGACGTTGACTTGTCTCCAGTTTCAACGTCAATTCTCCTACCTCTTTTGACAAGCTGCCATTTGACCGTTGTAGTCTCACTATGTCGTCTTGGGAGAATTCTAGTGACTCCTTGATGTAATCCCTCTCTGTGAGAAGATAATCCAGAGCCTTTCCTATTCCCTCTGTATGGAGGCTCAGATCCCCCGGATTGTGCCTCGTAACTGGCTTACCTAAGTCTTGTATAGCCTTCTCTGCGGCGTCCCTTGTCGCCATGTTGACAGGTGAGAGAGAGGTGCGGGTCACTGAGGCGTGTAACAACAACCGGCGTTGTGAGAAAAATGTGTATAATTCTACTTAAAAAGAGTCAAAACTCGTAATTAAGTAGCTCCTTAGTTGGTCACACACTTTACACAGGTTATGTTCCTTTTCTAGTCCTTAGGTAGACGTATTTCCAGTCAGAGAGGCAGAAATCTGGGAGCGCGCTGCATTCACGTCTACACTCGGGTGTCCGCCATAGCCAAGGATACATCTTCGTGGGATATGACCCCAGCCCCCACTCGTGAAATACGCACAGATGGCGTGAACTACGCACAATTTAGTTTGCATTTGTGTTTATCTTTTTATTTGAAGCTTTTTAATGAAGGAGATTTTGTTTTGGCACATTGAATAGAGAGGATCCTGTAACACCTCAACCATGCAGCAACATAATAGAAGTCAAAGGTCGGCCATGGTCTTCCCTGATACGAGGAAGGCTTTCAAAACGGTGAACCGCACAGTCCTACTTTGTAAGCTCGGTGACCTGCAGCTCAGACAACACGTCACTTGCTGGATTAAAGACTACCTCCCCAACAGACAATAACAAACACATGCTTATGAGAAGACATCAACCCCTACCACGGTCAACAGGGGCATTCCACAGTGATCACTATCCTGCCAGTTCCTGTCCGTGACATACGTAAATAACATGTGTAAGGTGTGGTGAAACATAGATCCTGCTGACAACCTAGCAGTGATGGTCTTGTCAAAAGACATCAACACAATCTGACCACTGCTACAAGAGGACTTCAATGCACTTACGACTATCTGCTTGATGCAAAACAACAAGCTGACCGTCAACAAAGAAAAAAGTACTTCAGTCCCAGATCTCACAGAGGCAGGAACGGATGAATGGTGAGCAACTCAATACTGTACCTGAATTCAACTTTCTGGGAGCACTCTTGGACTCACATATATGTCTCTGTCACAGCAAAAGAAAGAAGGTGATAAATCTATCACAAGCGTGTTGACTACGGCAGATATGAGATACGGATGCAGGCCAGATCAGACTAAGGTGCAACACTCTTGGTCTATGTAACCATGGTGAGGTCCATACTTGACCAAAATGCATTCCTCCACCATGGTGGACCTACCTGGGCAGTGCGCAAAGTCCAAACATTTTGACCTATAATGGCCCATAATGATCAAAACATAACTATTTAGTGCAGCTCGGCGGCAGGAGTGGGGCCTGGGTTAGGTAACTATCACGTGTCAACACGCTGCGGTTGGCAGATGGGCCGATGTTCAGCTTTATGTTCACCCCAGGTACACTCCGCCATCTCATTAGTAGTCTACCTAAGGTGAACAAGGAATTGACCAATCATAGAACAGCCTCCTGTCCCACACCAACAGATGGTGTTATCCAGCAGCTGCACATCCACACCCTATGTACCCCAGGTACACAGCCACATTATACTATACCCCAGGTACGCAGCCACCCCCCAGGGTCTACTACATGTTTTTTCTCCATCTAGAAATGCAATTGGAGGGGATGCTAATAAGACATGTGCAACCACTGTGTACCTGCGGTACAGTATCTAGGCAACCACAATGTACCTGGGGTACGGTACTAGGACCCTAGGCCCTGAGGAATTTTGGCCCCCTGAAGGTCGGCCCAGAGGAAGTTTGGCACCCTGATGATAGGCCCTGGGGAATTTCGGCCACCTGATGATAGGCACCCTGATTTTAGGCCCCCCGGAATTTAGGCCATTTTTGAGCAGGTTATGACTAGATATATCACTCAAACAACCAAGCACCAACAATTCAATGACAAAGGCAGGTTATAGTAACATACATACACCCAACACCTAAACACCTACCTAACATCTGACCACCCTACTCTAAAAAATCTAAACTCAAACTCAAACTCACCCAACACCCGAACACCCTACCCAATATCCAAGCATATACCCAACAACCGACCACACTTATCCAACATCCAAGCACATACCAAACACCCGACCACCCAACACCTGAACACATACCAAACACCCGACCACCCAACACCTGAACATCTATCAAACATCCGAGCACATACCCAACACCTGACCACCCAACACCCGAACCCCTATCCAACATCCGAGCACATACCAAACACCCGACCACCCAACACCTGAACACATACCCCAGTCTATACGAAAAGTTTTTCACCGTGCAGAACATTCGGTCCTGCCGATTTGTAAATCTGCAGGCCCGGCTAAATGTTTGCAGGCCCGGATACCCTGGGGAAATGTTTGTATCTAGAAATGTAGTAATAAGCTAGAATAGATATATGCAGAGAGGAAATAATGTTAAATAGAGGTTACTGGTATATCTAAATCATATTGAAAATCATAGTTTATAAACTTTTGTGTGTTTTTTACATAATATTCAGGCTCTCTAGTTAACTCTCTAGAAACCTTAATAATGGTCCGATTTACAAGCCGTAAAAACTGGCATGTAGCCCAGGATCACAGCCAGTAATTGGGACCGGCAGAGACGGACTTTCTGCCGGTCCAGCAGACTTTTAGCCGGCTATAGCTGGTGTTCGGCATGTTTTCGTATAGACTGATACCCAACACCCGACCACCCAACACCCGATCCCCTATCCAACATCTGAGCACATACCCAACATCTGAACACCTACCAAACACCCGTCCACCCAACACCCGATCACCTACCCAACATACGACCACCCAACACCTGAACACCTACCAAACACCCGACCACCCAACACCCGATCACCTACCCAACACCCGACCACCCAACACCCGATCCCCTATCCAACATCTGAGCACATACCCAACATCTGAACACCTACCAAACACCCGACCACCCAACACCCGATCACCTACCCAACGTCCGAACACCTACGCTATGTTGGGTGTTGGGTATGTGTGTTGGGTGTTGGGTGAGTGTGTTGGATGTTGAGTAATGTTTTTTCCCGCCAAAATATATCATAACCTGTTTCCTCACATCCAACCATCCAATGTCCGAGCATTTACCGTCCAACACCCAACACAATCACCACCCGACACCCAACACACCTACCCAACATGTAACACACCGACCCAACACCCAACACATATTTGTTCGATATGATACATTTTGGCGGGAGAGCAGATTATTTCCCGCCAAAATATATCATGATATCCTGATCCCTTATACCCAACACCCAACCCAACGCCCAACACCCTACCCAACACATACCCCAACCAAACGCCCAAACATGGTCGGGTGTTTGGTAGTCACATGGCCGGGTGTTTGGTAGGCACATGGTCGGGTGTTTGATAGTCACATGGTCGGGTGTTTGGTAGTCACATGGTCGGGTGTTTGGTAGGCACATGGTCGGGTGTTTGGTAGGCACATGGTCGGGTGTTTGGTAGGCACATGGTCGGGTGTTTGGTAGTCACATGGTCGGGTGTTTGGTAGGCACATGGTCGGGTGTTTGGTAGGCACATGGTCGGGTGTTTGGTAGTCACATGGTCGGGTGTTTGGTAGGCACATGGTCAGGTGTTTGGTAGGCACATGGTCGGGTGTTTGGTAGGCACATGGTCGGGTGTTTGGTAGTCACATGGTTGGGTGTTTGGTAGGCACATGGTCAGGTGTTTGGTAGGCACATGGTCGGGTTTTTATGTATGTTAGTTAGGTAGGTTTCATAACCAGATCGGACGTTGGGTGACTGGGTGTTTGAATAGTCAGAAATGTACCAAATTATGTAGGTTTCATAACCAGATCGGACGTTGGGTGACTGGGTGTTTGAAAAGTCAGAAATGTACCAAATTATGTAGGTTTCATAACCAGATCGGACGTTGGGTGACTGGGTGTTTGAAAAGTCAGAAATGTACCAAAGTATGTAGGTTTCATAACCAGATCGGACGTTGGGTGACTGGGTGTTTGAATGGGATAACCTGCTCAGGTACCTGGACGTTTGAATATGTGTGTTTGAAACATCCCCTATCTACAAGTATTCCTTAATGCATACATAACCTACTTTTATGGTTGGTCGTTTGTATATGTATGTTAGGTACATGGCCTAACTTCAGAGGGCCTAAGATCATCAGGGCTGAACATCAGGGGGCTGAAAATCCGGAGGGCTAAAGCTCAGGGGGCTGAACATCAGGTGGCTGAACGTCAGGGGGCCTATCTTCCTCAGGGCCTAGAGGCCGCACACCAGTATGGTAAGATTCACAGGTGTACCAGTGAGCAGCCTGTAGTAACGCAAGCCCAGTGGGCACAGAACATTGAATCAACATTGATAAATGGTTGTCAACATTGATTCAATGTTGAATCAACATTGATTCAATGTTGAATCAACATTGATTCAATGTTGAACTGAATTTTGTGCCCACTGGGAGGCCTCGGTGCTGGGAGTCTGGACCGTGCTGTCTGTCACCAACACGGCTACACCGCCCCATGCTGCAGGAATGCCAGCACCAAGTGGTATCCGGTACTTCTAGAACAGAACACCTAAAACATAGAAGCAACTCATTGTTCAAACAAAAGTGGTATGCGCAGATATATTTGAACCATAGATAGATATATAGATTTATCCTAACGTTATCCATATAAACATTGTATGTAGCAGTCCCTGACTTTATACACACATGACCAAGGTCATCCTATAGAGTCACATGACCAAAATGATCCTATAGAGGGTCACATGGCCAAGGTCAAACATGTGTATATTATATGCTTATATTGATTATGTCGTGTACATACATTACTGTGGATGGATTATAAGGTAGAAACCTGACTAGCATACCTACTACCATGTCCCCAATAGAGCCCTCACATGCAGAGGATACTGAGCTCAACCCACAGTCTGGCCTTATATGACGCTTTTGACCATACATGAAAATCTGACGATCTGAAACAGAGGCCGGACCTGATGAGGTTTGCTAATGACAAAATTGGTCAACTTTGGTGAAGTTTCGTCATGACTAGTTTGATCAACTTTGGTGAGGTTTGGTCATGACTAGATTGGTCAACTTTGGTGAGGTTTGGCCTTGACCATATTAGTGTGACCAAGATTTGCTGCAGTGGGCAAGGTCATCTACAGAGGGTCACGTGACCAATGGCGTCTACAGAGGGTCACATGACCAAGATCATCTACAGAAGGTCACGTGACCAATGCCGTCTACAGAGGGTCACATGACCAAGGTCATCTACAGAGGGTCACATGACCAAGATCATCTACAGAGGGTCACGTGACCAAGGTCGTCTACAGAGGGTCACATGACCAAGGTCATCTACAGAGGGTCACGTGACCAAGGTCATCTACAGAGGGTCACGTGACCAAGGTCGTCTACAGAGGGTCACATGACCAAGGTCATCCTAATGTGTACATGTCTACAGAAGCTTTTCTCCGCACTCTGCAATTAACCAATTTTGGAGCGTTTGGACCCAATCTATTGTAGTGGTAATGATAACATGGACAAGTCTTTATATACTGTGGCTTTTATCCTGTGAATCGACATGTTAAACAGTTACATGTATATGATTATGATAATAAACCTTGGTAGCGAACATCTACCGTAAACATTAATGAAGAACATACATGTGATTTACTCAGTGTTTGTATATCTGTATCCTCGTACAGTAGAAGTAAAGATTGATTAATCTTATATGAGGGTATAAATGAGAATTAATATTGTAGAGACAATGTTTGTAGGTGTGGGTGGGAGGGATCAAATATTTCCCAAGAACACGTTTGGAGCCGAGGAAGACGAAGACGCAAGGAGTGACGTCACAGACGCTGTGTTACCCGGTAGGTGGCGGGGCAGTGCTTTTCACGCCAGTGGAGTCGTCTTGTCCTTACCATTAAACCACCAATTCAAGTATTAGTGTCCAATGCTGCGAGGGTCCAAGTAGTTCACTGCCCCCCCCACGCTACCATACGTTTCCTAATGCCATTGCACTAGTGAGATTAACGGCCTCCGGCTGGATTTATCCCTACACAGGATTGAGCTAATGCCCAATGGTAAACACGACTGGGTATTGCTATAGTTCACCATGTAACAATGCAGCTGCAGAAACAAGTTGCACCTAGTGTTAGATGTGTGTGGCCGTTAAGGACAAATTATACAGTGTACCGCTCCATTATCCTTAACCCTTTTTAGGCCGGGTAGTCATTTGACAGTTTTCGTAGGCATAATGCTTCAATGTAGCCCTGTGGAGTCTACTCGCCAAAGATCATATCGACCCTTTGGAGGTGTATCAACCCTGTATGTTCAGCACGATACTTAAAAGTAGCCCTAGAGAGTAGAAACGCCAGGACTTCATTAAAGTGTCGTGCCGACAAAGGGCAGTAGGTGGCCCAAGGGTTAATTAAACACGAAGCCACATAGGTGGTTTAGCCTCTGAAAATGACTCTTTATCAAATCACATGATGCCATTCTGGTGTATGGTTATGAAATACTGAGGTTGCACAATATACACAGAATCTCACATATCCTCAACACCCCATGTATATATAACTCCACATGTCAACTCCACAACAAGACAGACAATACAAAACCTGCGCCAAAGAAGTGATCAATTGCCCCGGTTATACCTGTAGTAGGTTCTGTATGAACTGGTCCTCCTTAGACACATCAATCAGTGGTCTTTGTCTGCCAGGGACCACGCATTAGGCACCGCATTGGAGAAGGGGGGTGGCTTATCAGACTTGTTTCTTTCTTGACACAGATGACATATTTATCCGCCATAATCTTAAAATAGAATTTTGATGTAGTCAGATCTATCAAGATGGAAACCCCCTCTATGGAGGGCTATTGGCCTCTCATATTTATGCAGAGCTGCCCCTCCCCTAATACATGGCTGTCCCCTTAGCTGTAAGAACAACACACCTGCCTTTATCCCGGTGAGCAGGCTGCAATGGTGGTGTACACTGTACATGATAAATTGCCATTAGGGACACTACATACAGCGCACAGACCTCATTAGGTGTAAGAGGTGTGCCATCAACATGGCATAAAGTAATTCATTGGACTAACCAAGCAATGTTTCCTAGATTGTTTGATATATTTCTACCCAATGCCAACCACTTCAACACAATGGAGTTGCTGGAAATACACTGACAGGGCATGCTGCTTTAACTCAACCATATCAATATTTATTTAGGTATAAGAAAACTCTGCATTTATGTAAATTGAAGGTATTTTGGCTATCCTGCTATATTGCAAGGTGTAATTTGCTAAGGCCCCTTGCCTAAGTGTTGTTATTTAAAGACAATCATCAACACATTTAGAAAGTTCTGCCAAAAATCCTGGAATCTCTATATGAGGAAATGATCAACAAATATCATACTGTGAAGTAACTCCCCCATAATACAGCATTCTCAGCCTAGATTGTAGCTAATCGTGGGGCTTGATAAGGCAAATATGTGTTGAGGACCATTGCAGTTTGTAATACATGTAATACTTGTAATAAACCACAGTATATGTATACCTGTGTGTATAAATATGTTGGTGTTGCTGGCATGTTGGTTCCTGAAATAAAACATTATGAGGTGCCACAACAGGCAGGTCACTGCCTACACACAGCATAATGGGACATCAAGATACGGACCCATTGACAGTTACATTATACACAACTCTGAGAAGGTGGGGCCGTTGCTGATGCTCCGAGCATTCTGAGCAGACCTCTGCCTACTTCAAACTCCACTATTGCCATCAATGGGTATTAATTAAGTCAACCCTAGTTGACTCTGGAAGTAGAGTCATGACGACTCTGATAGAAGGGCCACATACAGTTACTCGATCTAGTTATATCCCTTGGTCCTTGGTTCTCCCTTTAGAGCAGAGCCAAGTTGACGCTGGACACAATAGAGTCGTTGGTGATTTGCCTCTTCATGAGGAGGTAAATGAGACAGGTGTTGACTCTGAGGACGGTTGGAGGGAATACCACTGTACACCACTGCATAGGACAAGCAACACTTACATTCTCTCCCTGCCCATTACCTGGCTTTAATACACCTGTTGCCCCACTTCAGCCTGACATAATTGCACATTCAACCTGACCTGCATCAACTGCAGCAGACTCTCAAGTAAAGGATCGAGGTTCAAACTCCCATTCACCAGAGTCTTGTTTACTAGGCGGGGGGGGGGGGGGGGGGGGGGTGGTCGCAACCATTATCTGCACTAACTAACGTGATCTGCAGTAGTCCCGATAACGGCAGGCCATGCACCCCTACAACCGTTATCTGCATCATAATAACGTAATCTGCATCAATTTATGTGTTACAAAAAGCCGTTATCTGCAAGAGAACGTTACTTCTCCATGCCGCGCTAACTGCGCCAGAACATGTTGCGCTTGCATCTAGGAGAACTAGTGTTTGTTTGGGGGACAGATTGTGGCCCTTACTACCGTATTCTCATTGTTGTACCAACCATCGCAAAGGCAGTGCCTCCCCTCACAACTAACAACTATTGCAAGTCCCATTAGCGCAAAATAAAACTACATTTAATTGAGTGGGTGGACTCAATTCTGCAGTCATTTAAGAGTAAGTGTGCCGGGGGTAGGCTGTAGAGTTGGGCACTCATTAGTGACTGTAGAGTTAGACGTGTACCTGAAGCTACCTGAGCAGTAATTACCGCATCTCTTACTGCCACCCGGCGGTAATGGCGGCCGCCAGCTGGGCCGATGTCACCATGGCAACCTGATTAGATGAGCTGTCCCGATGTATCGGCCTAATGCTCATGTCCACGTCCTTTGACTGCAAAGTGACTCACCTTTGTTAGTCTTTCAGCATGACGTCCTACCAAGAATGAACAATATTACCAGGGAGTCCAACTGGAAATGGCATTTGATGCAAATGACGTCACATATGCCTGGACCCTTAGCACAGAGTCTCTGGTCTTCTGTGTATACGGTTGGAACTATACTAGCATCTTGGTGTGATTGTAGATATCATTACAACATTTAATATACTCTACAGTCGTTTCTCGAATGCTAATTAAGATCTTACTGTGTCAATCATTTGAGCTCTTACATACATATTGAAAGGGTGAATGTATTGTATAAGCACTGGGTATGGACACCAAAGACTATAGGCAATCACAAACAAGAGATGATTCTCAATAAGCATAGGGCGAAACATCTCTCCAAATGAACAGCGCATCTGCACCTAGCTCCTACACCTCTCCGCCATGACAGGTACAGGGGCCATGCACCCTACCCGTTGACAATGTTTTAGCGAGGCTCTACACAAGGCTGCATTGATTGAGACAACACTTTGACGGCCTCTGTGGTGTTCAGGAGGTGTTCACACAGGTAAAGTTGTGGAGGTGGTACCTTGTCATCTGCACACCTTTACCAATCAGCTTCCACCTGACTGTCCGCCATCAGTCCGTGCCACAGCTGGAGAGGCTGCTCCTCACGTCCAGGGAGCTGCCACAGTACATTGTGTATTGTTCATTGTCTGACATACCACCACTTAGCGTTTACTTTCAAAAGCAATACAGTAACATTGACACTATATGATATGGTATCTAATGGATAATTGGCCGTGGGTGTCTGTGCTGGTGAGGCATGCTCTACTGTGATTTCACAGCTGATAATTATAGTCTATAATTATGAAGAATTGCCAAATTAAAAAAAACCACATACATACTGTGGTGGTTCGTAGTTAACTCTAGGTTAAAGAACAACGATCACGGCAGTTTCCAGGTGCGAGAATATATCTGTCTTTATTCACAAGAATAACAACTCTAGTTCCTTTACTAGGGAACGATCAGTGTAGAATTAATACACACAGGTAGATCAGGTTTCTCTATAAATAGAGGAAACGGTCAGTATACAACTCTTAGCATACAACTCTGTCCGCACGGTTGGACACGTGAAGTCTCTCGTCAGTCGGGCCTGCACTGACTGCCCTTCCAGGTAAACACACGGGTCTTATATAACACCGGCTCTTAGATCACGTGGCCAGGTGGGTGGGTCGGCCGCCCACCTGAGAGCGGCACACGGTTACCTGAAGAGGACCTGCGCCCTCTCCCGGGAACTGTGTGCACTAGCTCCAGGTGGAGAAGCCGAGTAAACAGACGTTACCCGGAAATACCGTGTATGAGATTAATATGTAATATCATGCCCCTACACTACCCCCCCTAGACAAAACTAGGTGGTAACGAACATATATACGGTTTTCCTAGTTTATAGAAAACACTTTAGACCAACGACTTTACAGTTATTGTCTATACAGCAACTAGGGGCGTAAACATATTATCACGACATACTACACAAGCGAGATCATCAAACTCAATATAAATATGGCATTACACTGTAATAGCAACCATAATGGATGATTTATGACATGTGAATATAATATCATACATACAATCGAACGGCTTGACACATTTCGATATGACTTCCTTATGAAGTTTCCTTACTTGGTTATTAAAAAAATGCGCGTGGGGTGTGTATATATTTAAGTTTGAACAGAAAAGTTATTAAAAAACCAGTCCTGATAAGGACTCACAACCACCAGCGTCTTACATTGATTTGTGATTTAATGAAAACATTCACACAATGGATAACAGTAACCACAGCCTTTGTTTTAAGCCGGGTAATCCGATTATATAACCGGAAATATTAATACCTCTCGCAACATACAACAGAGTCAACACACACGACAATACCTTACGGTATACTTAGCATATACACATAGTCTTAACGACTTCCTATAAACATTACGGGTAGCCACGTTTCCTAGCTTATCAGATCATACAATCTTCATATATAGCATATTATGAAACCCGATTCATATGGTAAGTTTGAGAACATCATATTGGAAACACCTGAGGTGATATGTATCACATAATAATGACTTGTTTTATATATTAAAACGTTTTAATGAGTAACCTGGCAGTGTACCCGGAAACCCTCACAATTAAATATAGCTTACTGGTGATCTAGTTGTAGACAAGGTGCTCTCCGCTTCTAATAGACGAATGAGTGAGGTGCTCTCCTCTTCTTAATACTGTTTCTTGGATAAATATCACCCGAAGGTAAGTTCATATGTACACAGCTTGCTAAGTATCCCGTCCTCACTCCAGTAAAGTTCATGACATATATAACTATAATCCGGCTGCAAACCACGAGTACTGTCCGTTTAACACGTAATCCTAGCTCCAGGAATGTTCATGATATATATAAGTAGAACTGGAACCACGAGCATTGTCTGTTTGACACGTAATCCTTGGACGGGAACAGTTTATAACACAGCATAATAGTATCAGGAACACATCATGGTAACGTATCCCAAAAGTTAGTTTCAGGGACGTTAGTTTGGTAGCTTCCCGGTGGAGTCCTGATTCCCCATCGGGTAGGCTATAGTTGAGAGTTGAGTAGTTCGGTAAGTCCAGAGCTTCCACGGAAGGTTCCCCCCGCGTTGGTCCATATGCATCTAAAAAGATGCCCCTCTTTTTCCCTTGAGAAGGGAAACCCCGTCATAAAAAATTTATGACGTCAGATTAACTGGAAACTGTTATAGTCTCCTCCTCTATTTCTAAAAAAAATTAGAAATAGACTCTGAACCTTCTGCTAGTATTTTAACCTAACGGTTCATCTCTTGCCCTTATTAAAGCAAGCGCGTGCTCAGCCGTGCCATCCCAAGCATCGAGAGTCACGCCAAACACCCCGTAAAATTTTACGTTCATGTCCTGTAACCGTTTGGTTAACTTCTCGTTCTCCTGACGAACGAACCCTGCTGCGGCCTCAGCATTCTTCTGGCCTATAGCAGCTTCTCTTGACTTTTTAGCCAAGTAGTCCGCATTGCCGACAGCGACCAATGTTTTCTCCTCCCTGTGGGCAATCTTTAGACCATGCGTGAACAGGCCTAACATCTTGGTGTTGTATTCCACCGCTAGCTCGCGTTGGGACTCCTGGAATTCTGTAACAATTCTCTGTCCCACCTCGCAGCTCGCCTTCTCTTCCCGAGAGAAGTAGTTAACTATCGGGACGTATTTTAATTTTACGCCACCGGTAGTTTCCGTGCGGGAGGTACCCGCGACTGGCTGGATGACAACCGGCTCCTGGCTTACAGGAATCACGGGTTTTACATCCGCTCGCGGTGCTTTCGCAGCCGCTGCAGCCTTCGGGACAGTTATGCCCCGAGGAGTTACTACTGAGATCAGTGATTTGGGCTCAGTTTTCACGGTCAAGCTCTGCATATCCCGGGTTGGGGTAGTGGGAGACCGGACGTCCCTGGGGGTTGATTTTGCAGTTGTCCCCAGATGGTACGTCAAAGGCAGGGAAGCCTTTGTTCTGGTAGCCGAGCTTTCTTTAGGCCGGGCACCTCCACAGTCAGGTTGACTGTTGGCACTGTCTGAACTGCTCAGACGTCTAGTACGGTACTCCATGTTAGTAGCCGCCGCTGCATGTCCACCGGAATCACGTTTCCGATCTTTCCGGTCTGTAAACAGCGGGTCTGGATACTCGCGATAATAGTCGCGACCTTCCGGGCCATGATAAATCCCATAGTAGTAGGAATTATCGAGTTCCTCCAAAGTGGATCCAGCATGTCTCCGTTTTGGTCCGGGAGAGACCGCAGGAGACCGAGAGCGGTCGTGGGCAGACCGACTCTTCCCCCGGGAACTACCCCGGGTTTCCGGCTGACGGAAATTACCGCCGCCTCTCCGAGAAGTACGGGTAGTGCATAACACCGTATATTCCTCGTCATTCATGGCGAACTTGTTGCGTCCGTCCACTCTGGCAATCCTGGCTTTAAACTTCCCATCTGCGACCTCGCAGAAAAAGGGAGTTGCCGGCCGGATCTTAGCCTTCTGGTCTTCCGTGAGTGACTTGTACTGGTCACATACGGCATCATGTAGCGCATTCACACGATTGCGAGCTACACTGATTCCCATATTATGGCAATCCTTCATGTGGCGCATGAGCTCACCTCTCCGGGGTTCTAGACACCCGTTACACAGTTGTGACTCCCTACCTACTGTAATATCACAGTGGTACACCACGCAGTGGTGCATGTGATTTTCACAGAGGTGTCGCAGAAACCGTTGCTTTGTTACAAACACGGTTCTGTCAGTGCCTATCGTGTTTACACACGTGGCGAATGGGCACCAGTTTCTTTCCCGTTGATTATACCAACGGTTGCTCGCAAAAAGAAGCTTTTCTTTCTGCTCCTTACTGTAGTAAGTATCCGGCAGGATCCTGAGTTGATCTAGCCACTGCTGGTAAAAAGCAGACGGAGGACGGTCCCGGGGGGTATTCCGGATCCAATCCTCGTCGTCACTCTGACCTTTACAGTTGGTCGCGAGTGGACATCCAAAATTGGTAGGACCAATTGGACACTGTTCCCATGAATTGGGAATAAACACGCGGAACTTATTGTTCGCGTTCTGCCAGATTCGCCTCATCACGTCATTAGGCGGGATGGGGTCCTCTGGGGCGTTTCCTGGTTCTTCAGCGTTAGCCGGAACCTCTCCCTCCTCAGCATCCGAATGAGCCGGACTACGGAGAGGGCTGAGACGGGCTGGGTTGATTACCAGCGCAGCCGCAACGGCGGCCGCAGCACCCGCTGCGGCGGTCATATCTCCCACAAGGGCCGGGGTGTGGATGGTGATGCCTGTGCTGGAGGGCGCCGGAGTATTGGCTTCGTTAATGTCCATAGCCTCATCCGTAGCCTCCTCAGCCCGTGGAATGACGGGCTGTTCCCCGGAAGGTTGTTCCGGTAATCCTTCTGCTAACACAGAATCCGGCAAGTTAGCTAACCTTGCCTTCTCGTTCCGGCGAGCTTGACGTCCTCTCTCCTGGACAAACTCGTCCGACTGGTTACTGTCGGCCGAGCTCGACCGGTTTGAGGCCCCCCTCTCACCTTTACTGCCGCGCCCCCTAGGTGTGGCTTTCAGCGCTTTTATTCGCGCCTTCTCTTCCGCACTGGAAGATCTGGTTCGTACTGTACGAACCGCCTCATCAACCAAACAAGATATGGCAATATCCCGTTTTACATTGTGAGCATCCATGTAGTCCTCAATAGTGGCTACTTCCAGGATGTACGAAACTACTCCCTGCGTATTAGCGGCAGCAATTTCGTACTCCTTCCGAGTTTTCGGTTCACGGAGTTTCCCAATTCGTGCCCGGTACCTGTTGACGCCAGTCAACAACATCCCGGCAACTCCACAATTCGGGTCTAGGGACAGAATTGGGAGTGCTGGCATTAACCGCTTGATGTCTGCGATATGTAAATCGAAGACAGCTCGTCGTAAGCAGTAGCATACGAGTAGTCCTTTCTGGTCAATCCGGCGGGGAGCTCCCTCCGCCGTGAGTCGTAGCACGTCCGCGTGCAGATCCACTTCACGTCCATCGTAATTGGACATGAAGCCTCCTAGTGTTGGTACTGCCGGGCGGGGTTTTTCAACGTCCACCGGCGGTTCTCCATGGTACAATGGACCCGGATCCTGATACTCAGCTTCGCTGGTATCAGCCTGACCGTCAGCTGGGCTGATGGCCTCAATGTCTAACCCTTCCAAGTAATTGGCGGCGACATTAGCAGGGCGTAGCGGTGACTGAGAGTCAGCGTCGACGTCCATTATCCCCTCTTGTCCCAGGAAATCTATAGATTCCTGGTCCACGAGGTCAGGTTGATTATCAACCACATTTCCTCCGCTAGCGGAGTCGCCCTCCTGAAGAGGGTCCACCTGTTGGTGGTCTGTCTCGGAAGACATGTTTTGTGTCACACTCAAGAAAAGTGTATTGTTGATGGATTATAGGGGATCCACCTCCCCACTGCGAGAATGGTCGTGTCCGAGCCCTCACGTCTGCTCTGGACCTCCTCTCAACCCCAACTGGCGATTCCCGCCGAGCCGCGTGCCTTATATAAGGCGCGCCACCGCGCATGCGCAACCCCGCGCGTCCCGTGACCCAGTTCCTTGGAACCAGGTCACCGCGCGTTCAATTGTAAACAGGTACCCTCATTCCACGTGTTAATCCTTACGCTCTGTCAACTCGTCGAGAGTATCAATGAAATATATATGAATGGCATAATAAAGCACATTCACCGGTTTATCCGTCCATCACCCATGGGATCCTTGACAGGGGGACTATCACGATCATTCCGACCGTACTTACTTCCACACATAACTGATTACAACATTTAAATATTTAACAAGATTACAGGACACCACACTCGTTGTGTACCGGCTTAGGTTATACCGTCCCTAGCTAGTAACCGGGGACTGCGTCTTATGTTTTTAGGCATAACATTAGACCTGGTTCTAGGACAAGCTTTTTCCAGAGTGGATTTAGCCTTAACCACACTCTTCCGGGTCCTTTTCCCTTCAGCCAGCGAGACTTTATTAGCCGCCTTCTTCCCGGATCTTTTTGGGATGACGGACTTATGCACCATTAGTTTCCGGGAAACCTCCTTCCGCGGCCTTCCGCGTTTCCGGGGAGGTTCCTTCACTAATTTCCGCTGTTCACTTTCCTCTATCAAAGTATCAACTTCCAACTCATACGAGTCCAGGGACAAATCTCTCCCCTTCCACTCTCTTAGTCGAGCTACATTAGATTTATACATCTTCCCCTGTAATGAACGGATCACTACAGTACTGTCACTTACTATACGGGTAACCACAAAGGGCCCGTCCCAATTACTAGCAAGTTTCAGAGTCGATAACGGCTCATGTAATCTTACTACCTGATCACCAACTTTGAATCGTCGCGGCTTAAGGCCTAGATCATAGCCGGTCTTCTGCCAGGTGGCATTCTTCTGTAGTTCAGTTCTCACCAATTCATAAGCATATTTGAATTGATCTCTTAATGACTCCACAAACATAACATGGCAGGGGGTTTCCGGGTTCATTCCTACCACCCCAAATACCAGGTCAGCGGGCATTATCAAATCCTCCCCGAAAACTAACAGATTCGGGGAACAGGAGGTACTAGAATGGACAGTGCTATTATATGCATGACACACATAATCACACTGCTCATCCCAGTCGTCCATTTTATCATTCACCAGGGATTTCAATACCTGAATCAATGTACGATTGAATCTCTCAACCATTCCATCACTTTGTGGCCGGTAGGGATTTGTTCTCGTCTTACAAATCGCCAATCGGTGACACATTTCCTGCCAAAGATCAGATTCAAATTCCCGACCTTGGTCACTATGCATCATTAGGGGAACCCCAAGATGCAATACCCAACCTTTAACAAAAGCTTTTGCACAGGTTGCCGCCTTGTGATCCGATAATGGAAACACTCTCGTATACTTGGTATAATAATCAGTGACGACCATCATACAAGTATTACCCTCAGGGGTAGTTTTAAACCCACTGATAATATCTATGGCGACTCGCGCAAATCTTACTCCAAACAACTCCTGGGACAAAGGCATTTTGCCCATCCCAGGCCCAGGTTTGTTTTTACAACAATCCGGGCAAGTAGCAATCCATCTTAATAGATCACTACTCATCCCTAGCCAGTAATATCTCCTTTTCAGACGTTCCAGGGAACGCTTTTTCCCGAAATGTCCACTGGTCAGGTGTCCATGGCAATAATACATAACATCCCTCCTCATACCGGAAGGTATTACCACTTGCCGGACTCTCCTACCGGATGAATTAATCTTCCACCGGTAGATGATGCCGCTCTGGACCTCTAGCTCTGCCCATTGAGCTATTAGTCGTCTCATTTCCCGATTCTCCAGGGAAATCTCAGGCCGCGGGGGCCGTATCTTCCTAGGTAACAATACCAACAACCGGCTAAGGTTAGGATCCTTTTCCTGGAACTTCCGGATGGTTCCCATGGACCACTCCAGAACCCCAGTTCCCTTGATCTCAAAGGGAATCCTTGCTCCGGCTATGACAGCCTCATGCTGACCACAGTCATCACAGTTGGTGTTTTCGCACTTCCTGATAGGACGTCGGGAAAGTGCATCAGCATTTACGTGCTTTACCCCAGCTCTATGCTGGATCTGACTTTGCTCCAAACCGAACTCGGAAAGGTGTGCTAGCCAACGTCCAATCATTCCTTCTGCATCTTTGAAATTCAATAACCATCTCAAAGAGGAATGATCTGTTCTTAGCGTAAAATCTGACCCCCAAAGGAAATGTTTGAACTTTTTAGTATAAACTATCACAGCCAACAATTCCCTTTTAGTGGTACAATAATTTCTTACTCATAGTATTACTAGCAAAGGCAATGGGAACCTCCACTCCGCCTTGGACTTGACTGAGGGCGGCCCCAATACTCTCATTGCTAGCATCTGTATCCAATACAAAATGACCATCCGGGGTGGGATACTTTAACACCGGGGTCTCTACAAACAACTTTTTTATTGCTAAGAAAGCTGTATCCTGTTCCTTCCCCCAGGGGAACTCTTCCTTCCTATTTCCGGGTGTCCAGTGTGACAAACACTGGATCGGATAGGCTACCCGGGAATATCCCGGCAGGAAATCCCTATAATATGAACAGAATCCTAAAAAGGATCGCACATCTTTAGGACCCCTGGGTACTTCCCATTCAGTCACACTCCTGATCTTTTCCGGATCCGCCTTAACCCCCTCGGTGGAAATAATCCGCCCTAGGTAGTTAATATCCTTCTTAAACAGATTGCATTTCTTTGGTTTCAATTTGAGACCGTTAGACATGATTCGGTTTAAGACTTCCTCTAAATTACTTAAACAGTCCGCAAAGGTCTTCCCAAACACAATTATGTCATCCAAGTAAACTAGACATTTCCGCCATAATAAATCACTTAATAGTGTCTCCATCATGGCTTCAAAGGTGGCCGGCGCGTTACATAACCCGAACGGCATTACCTTATATTCAAACAACCCGATATGGCTGGAAAACGCGGTTTTCTCCATATCTTCAGGCTGCATGCCTACTTGCCAATACCCGGACTGTAAATCCAGGGTACAGAACCATTCATTCCCTCCCAGGGAATCAATCGTCTCATCTATCCTAGGAAGAGGATAGGAGTTCTTCTTAGTCAACCCATTCAGTTTCCGGTAATCAATACAGAACCGTATGCTACCATCCTTCTTGGTTACCATACACACAGGGGAGGACCAAGGACTCATGCTGGGAACAATAACATTATCCTTCAGCATTTTCGCTATTTCTTCCTCAGCTATAATCTTCTTCTTGAGGGGTAACCTCCTATAAGGAATCTTAAAAGCGGGGTTATCCCCGGTTTTAATTTCATGCAATACCTTATTGGTTCTCCCCAGGGGTTCCCCTGGGGCCGCAAAAGCTTGCCTGCACCTCTTCAGCATAGCCTTTAGGGCTTCCTGATCATTCTCATCCGTTATGGACGATCCTGTTAACAACTTAGTTAACTCTTCATGCAATTCCTCTTCCCCTCCTTCTTCTAACCTCAGGTCTTGGTGGCTACCGGTGACTGCCTCCGCAAGTATCACTTTCCCAACTTCAGTGCCTTTCTCAAGATATACTGTGGAGTTTCCGGGGTTGGAAATGGGTGTCACTGTCCATCTGGAATTCCCTACTAGGGTATCCGCAGATTCCAATCCCTTCCGGGATAATACAGCCATATCCGGCTCGATTACCGCTAATCCTCTCTGGATTAGCCTCCCTGAACTGACTAACACGTCACAGGTCATTCCTGGGGGAATCTTCACAGTCTGTGCCACACTAGCGACACTACTTATCACTCTCAACTTACAGAGTATGGTCATATCATACGGGTATTCAATTTTCAACTTCCCACTTTTCGGATTCAAAGTCGCACCGAAAAGCGCCGCAAAATCCAAACCAAGAATACCATCATCTTCAATCTCAGCTATGGTCGGGGCCCAAACAAATTCTTTCCCGGCCACAGAGATTATCAGAAAAGTCCGTCCAAATGTCCTCATTCTGGTACCATCGGCCGTACATGCGTTTACCCTCATTGTGAGGTTCTCACACATATTCGGCAATAAGCTGATGAATCTCTTAGAGACCATGGAGTGGCTAGCTCCAGTATCCATAAGAAATTCCCCAGTCTTTCCTTGTACAGAACAGGAAACGTACCACCTCTTCCCATCAGTTACTGAGGGATTCCTAGTAAACCGGTGAAGGTCACTATCAGTGCCCAGGTCGAATCCACATCCTTTCAGGTGTTCCAGACAAGGATGACCCGGGGGAAGCCTGGTTCCTCCAACCTTAACCAACTCTTTGGTTATTGACTCCTCTAAACTGGCACTAGGTTTCCCATACGCGCACCCCTGGGCGCCTGTTGTACCAGTCTCCCCAGCCTCATGGTTTCCGGGATGTACGGTCCCATCTCCCTTCTTGCTGGACGCATTCACTGCTAATGAATCTTCACCGCCAACGTCGGTGATAATCTGACATATTTCCTCAGGGGTTACCGTCCTGCCATCCCCGGTAACCCCCTCTAATTTCCCGAAACCTCACTTCTTAAAACAGGTTTCTCTGCTTTGCATTCAGATGCAAAGTGCCCTTTGACTTGACACCTGTAACACTGGACAGTGTTACGATCGACCCTAGGGCGGCGCCTGGTTTGATTATCAAACACCTCGTTCATGCGTTTAATCATGGACTCCATTAAGGTATTTAATGAGTTTCCTGACGCATTTGTTTTATCCGGAGTGGTCGTCTCCGGGGTCTGGGTTTTCTGACTGGGTTCAGTCTGAGGCTCCCGAGTGTCGGGTTTCCGGGGGGTTTCCGAATAACCTTTGTTACTAGGAAGCTTCCCGGAAGCTGGGGTTGAGCTAGATTTCTGTCGACCCTTGAATTTCAGGGCGTCTACTCTCTCCTCCCCTTCAGATTCTTCCGCGGAAGAATCGTCTCCATCTAAGGAATGTTCAATTCCAGAGACGCGCTGCCCCCTATTAGCGGGTATCATACCAGCCAACAGTATCTTCTTCTTGTCATGTTGATCAATCGCCATGAACAAATCCGCTAGGGAAGACCCAGCTTCCCAAGCTCTACCACAAACTTTAGCATGTTCAGGATCACTCAATCCACTAATAAATCTTACAAATAGGGATTCTATGTAATATTCAGCATCCCTACTCCATTCTGGCCTAGCCTGCCGCAATAATCGCTGCAATTCTAGCCCAAAAATTTTAGCAGATTCCTTTGGTTTCTGCGTTCTTCTCTGAAACAGAGTCCAGTGATCTACTGTCACCATTTTCCCAAAGGTATAACAAGCTAATACTTCCAGCTGGTCGTATGTAGCCTCCGGCCCGTAAGTGTCCCTCCATTCTTCAACCACTATCTTACCCGGGCCGTCACTCAACCATATCACAAAAGCTCCCAAGGATTCCTCCTTGTTCCAGCAATTGTACTTACAATCATCTAAAAGTGATTGATATTCTTCCTTCCAGGGTCGTAAACCCCTGTAAGGCTTAGTCACGCGTGCAGTTCTCTTAGCGGCATAATTAGAATGCACTAATTGACCCGACATGCGTCTACTCCAAGCCAGTAAGTCTGTACCGTCTTGACCTCGGCTGGAGCAATCTAGTCCCAAATTACCTATGGCTGGGTCTCGATTATGTAATCGGTGTTCCGCCGGGGTCATTGTGACCCTTCGGTTCAAAGGAACCTTTATCTTGGGTATATCGTCAGAAGATTTATCTGATTCCGAGTCTGTACCCTCATCAAAGCGTGGGCCTTGATAGCCGGACAATCCCTGAGTGTTTTTATGCACTGGATTTGACCTTCCCTTCGTTCTCTGCTGTGACCCCTTATTCAGACTACCCCTAGGCCTATTTTCAGGGTCTTTATTGACTCCCGAATGTGTATCAGTGGTCGGAGGTGGATATGAATAAGTTGCATCCGGGCAATATCTATAATTACCCTTGCTATCATAATCTCCCGGGTTCCCATACTGAGCCGGGTCATCTCCCGAAAAGGGGTTCAATGAGCCATAACTATGGTTCACCACTTCATCTCGGAATTTATTTTTATAATGTCGAGACACTTCCTCCTCTGGAGACATTTCCCTGTTAACCTGACCGATACTGGCATGATTAACTGGTTCCCGTTCAAGAGAGCGCCCGGTGATATTCACTCTCCTTGAATCCTTCCCTCTGTTTTTATACACAGAGTCTTCCACATTCCTCAATCCATTATCATTAATAAATGGATCGAATTGAGGTAATGCATCCACCTTCCTAGCAGCAAGAGTGCTGTCCAGAACAGTTTCCGGCCCGATAGCTGGAACTTGTTCCTCCCCCTGCTGTTCCATTGCCTTCGACAATTCACACCGCAGGAGAGTTTTCCTGGCTTCCAGGGAACAGACAGCTTCCACCTCAGCTTTCCGTTTCCTTTCTAACTCTTCCGTTTCCTCCAGGATTTGTATCCTGGTGGATTCGTTATCCTTGACCAACTGGTCTCTGCCCTTCTCGAGCTCTTCTGTCCCCTTCTTTAGGACATACCATTCTCTAGAGTATTTTTTCAACTCCCTCTCATACTTCTCCTTCAGAGATTCGGAGTGTTCATTCTCCTTCCGGTTCTCAGCAATCTTTGCTTGAATCTTTTGGTATTCATGCGATTCCTGAGCAACCTTCTTTTTCATATACCGGTTGTCTTCTATCAACCGTTCTCTCTCTTCTATCAGAGTTCCTTTTACCCTCTGATTCTCAGAGAGGATCTCGTCCCTTTCTTTTACCAGGGATGTCAATTCCTCAGTCAATGCAGCATACTGATCTTCCATTGACTGCTTGTCCAATCGGACATTCTCCCAGTAGAGGTCATCCTCTTCCCGAGCCAAACGCTCGTCATATTCCCTCTGGAATCTCTCATCCCCTACATAGGGTTCCACCCAGGAAAGATCCTGCAATTTCCTCTTCTTCTGCTCTGGCTTCAAGCCCTCCCCAGGGTCCATCCCTGGCACCTCCAGGCGAGTTGATTCCAACTCCCCTTCACTCAGCTCTGGGCCAGAGCCCCCCAGGCTACCACCGGTAGCCATTGTCTGTCCACTAAAGGACTGTCTGTCCACTCAAGGACTTCCTGTTCAGTATAACCCGAACATATTCCCGAACAATTAACTTGTTCTGCTACCTTCACTGCTACTGGTCACGGCACCAGTGTGGTGGTTCGTAGCTAACTCTAGGTTAAAGAACAACGATCACGGCAGTTTCCAGGTGCGAGAATATATCTGTCTTTATTCACAAGAATAACAACTCTAGTTCCTTTACTAGGGAACGATCAGTGTAGAATTAATACACACAGGTAGATCAGGTTTCTCTATAAATAGAGGAAACGGTCAGTATACAACTCTTAGCATACAACTCTGTCCGCACGGTTGGACACGTGAAGTCTCTCGTCAGTCGGGCCTGCACTGACTGCCCTTCCAGGTAAACACACGGGTCTTATATAACACAGGCTCTTAGATCACGTGGCCAGGTGGGTGGGTCGGCCGCCCACCTGAGAGCGGCACACGGTTACCTGAAGAGGACCTGCGCCCTCTCCCGGGAACTGTGTGCACTAGCTCCAGGTGGAGAAGCCGAGTAAACAGACGTTACCCGGAAATACCGTGTATGAGATTAATATGTAATATCATGCCCCTACAATACTATGCGAGCCCTGTCCATATATATGTGGCAGGTTTTAAGTTACCTATCTTGATATTGATAGATTGTTAGGTAATTTCATGTATATTACATGGTGACTAAGTGTCCCCTTTGAATTGTAAATGTATGTTAAGAAAATTGCCATCTGGAAAGAAAACATCTTAAAAGACCTATGTATCAAAGTATCCGACTTTAGGATCATTCCTGGCTTGAGATGTCTGACTTTAGGGGCAGTTTAATCTTTTGAAATCAATATATCAGAGGCAGAGTTAGTTATGCTTAAATTATGAAATTTACTGCAATTCCTTCTGAAATAGTTACTGTCAGACAATATGCATCCCATGGTGAAACCCATTTTACGATTTGTATAATTTAATGGTGTAAATCTTAACACACAAAAATTATCCCCTCTTGCTTGTTCAGGAGCGTCCGAAATGGGTGCCTTTACCCTAAGTCCGTCGTGACGGAAATGGGATAGAATCGGTACCTGCGGGTAGGGTGGCAGCTCTTATCAGCGGGGATCTCCTATACTAACATATTGTAGAACGGGGTTATAACCTATAAATGCCTAAATGTTCGACAGAATGTTTAGACAATATATACATACACATACATCAAGTGTTATTTTAATGTTCTTCAGAGTGCATATTTAGTGCTGTATGGGTATGTAGGCAATCTCAACCTCCTCATATATAGAAAATATCAAATTAGCAAAACAGTCTCGCGTTGGAGGGCCAGGGTCATTATGAGAGGAGAAGGGGCAACTGTAACACCCGCAACAATATTAACATCTGAATATGAATCATTAATTGCATTAGCATCAGGACATCGGAGCACATGCAAAAACATTTGATCGCGAGAAAACGTCGCCAGATGCTATCGTTCAATAAAAGATAAATTCAATTTAATTTAGTTTAAAGATGGGTTAGGAGCTAATTTGGGGGTCAATTGTTATATTTCAGTCAGACAACATATTTGTGTTCATAATGTCCATATAAATCTCTGTGTGGTTTTTTGAACCATTCTAATGATTAGAAATGCATTTAATATAGAGAAAATCAGGTCTGAGGACCCCTCTCTGTAACAGTGACGGGTCCCCTGACCTACTTTAACCTGGTTTTCTCTATATCTAATGCATTCACAAGTATAGGAATGATTTTATAAGCCACACACATATTTGTATGGACATTAGGAACACTAATACGTTCTTTAAATGAAAAATAAAAATTGGCCCCAAATTAGCTCCTAACCCATCTTTAACAAAAGGTCACACACTTTCAATTAAAGAAAGCTGTGATTTACTACATGCTTGTAACTCAAATTTAAGGCTGATGTATGGAAACCATGTGACCTTTGAGGGAAACTCAACACAATGTGGACTTTTTTGGGCGAAACTCTACATCCCTCCCATCGTTAAATAATGACCACTACCTAAGTGGATATGCTGCACAGCCAAAGGATATATTTGAAATATGGACTGATCCCCGGCTTATCGTCCAATGGGCTGTGGCGCATTACAATGGCACTAATCCCATACACAAACTGTGTAGTTCACCTCTAAGCCTGTTGGTACCAACACGCCGATAGTATGGTATATATGCTAATGTCATAGCATAGATGCACGGCTCATCTCGGAAAATCCAGATTCTTCCTATATTTACGTCAATAGCTTTAGGATTGGAATATAATCTACAATGCGTTATGTTGATGATGTAGTTACTTGTGTAGCCATTAGCCTGCTCCACGCAATGTTTGGGCCTGTTTATACCATGTTTATACACACCATGCAAAGAGTGTGCCAAACCACTCAACTTAGTTTACTGTAGCAATAAGGGTAACGCGGAACACCGTGGGCACCAAACACTTTAACGGTTTAACATTAGAAGGAAAGTAATAATAATAACAGCCTGCCATAGTTCACAGAGGGGTTTTATTCTACCGTGTAATATACATGTGTGTGTATCGCATGCACCTCCGTGCGTGGCACAGGCACCTCCGTGCGTGGCACAGGCACCTCCGTGCGTGGCACAGGCACCTCCGTGCGTGGCACAGGCACCTCCGTGCGTGGCACAGGCACCTCGGTGTGTGTCCCATACATGCAGACACCAGATTGTCACTGAATGGCGAACGTCGGTATCAGCATATTCTACTGCTCACTGTATATGACCTATAATTCAAAAAGGTCGAGTTAATCTGCAATAGCTAGAAAATTGTCCCTTCAAAATGTGGCAGCATGTGGTAATATATGGCAAATCGTTATAGTCAGTTAAGTGGAAATAGTAAGTGTGATATGTTACTTTGAACATGCAGAAATGTGTAAATTGTTCTGTGGGAAGGAAAGAGCTGAAACTGAATGTACACCAGCGGTCAACTGTTGCCTTTTGTTGGTGGCTAACAATGTGCGGCTTTGAAGGAGGTGTTGGTGCCGCAGACACTTCCTTGATGTAGGCCTTCACACTAGAGGCATCTCTCTTATGTTGCACCCTCACTGCATCCCCTTGATCCCCAGGCCTTAGTGCTTCCCCTTACACCAATAATAGCCACTGTTCGTGTAGAGAGTCTGTTATAGCGAGGTCTGAGCTGCTACATGCTCGGCTATCAGCCCGGGGGGGGGGGGGGGGGGCCACTTCATATATTTTGTATGCACAGGTGTGCGGCTGGGAAGGGCACTTTTTGAGCGAAATCCCCCTCACCAAGGGTCTGCTTTTCACCAAAATCCCCCTCACCAAGGGTCAATTTTCACCAAAACCCCCCTCACCAGGGTCACTTTTCAGAGATTTCAACAAAATCTGCCCCAAAAGGGTCACATTTTGCCAAAAAAATTTGTAACAAGGGTCACTTTTGACCAAAATTCTTACACCAAGGCCGACTCCTCGGTGAAAATGCTAAAACCTAGGCACTTTTGTCCAAAATCCCCCTCAGCAAGGGTCACTTTTGTCCAAAATCCCCCTCACCAAGGGTCACTTCTGACCAAAATCCCCCTCACCAAGGGTAAGGGTTGTCAAAGGGCCAGCCGCACACCTGTGTCAAAAAACCCTGAGTACCCCCCCCCCCCCCGGGCCATCAGCTATAGGTCACGCGGGTAGTCTGGGGTAGGGTGGCCAATGCATCTGCAACTTATACACAATATGATGACTGTACAGAGAACCTTATCTAGCTACTAAATTGTGTTATGTTGCCCTTTGACAGCGACCTATAAATATAGAACTTTGCTTGGTGTTGTGTACGTTTTGGGGGTTTATTTTAAGGAGGAAAGCGGGGGGGGGGGGGTACTCATCACAGTACTCATCACTGGGTAGGTGATTACAAACACCACTCTGTGCCACTCCCTTCAGATTGAGCCCTCTCCATCCCAATAGGGTTACGTAACAAGGTAGTGTTCTCCACGCCGTGACTCCTATTGCCGCTCTCCTCAACAACGTCATTTCTTAGTATACATAATGATGCAGTTAATCTCATTGATGGCATTAATCTGCTGTCACTCTCAAAGAAAATATAGCATTACACTACTGTCAATCTCATAGAATAGGTGACATTTCCAGCTAACAAGAAAAACACTTTATATAACGTTATGCCATAGTAAGGAGCCTTAGAGAAACGTGTAACGTTATAAAATGTTGTATAACGGGTTTTGTTTACTGGGTTACCATGCTGTCACTCTCATAGATGACACAATGCTATACGAAAGTGTACACACTCTCATGCACTCTTGATGCATTATCCTACACTCAAAAAGTAAACTCGTCTGCAGACTCTTCTAAGTGACAAGAGAGTGGGTCTTCTAGCTGTAGTTGTCAGATAGAAGATACACATGGTATGTGCCAGCCCAAAACCTGACTCATGCCAGCCCTAAACTCGTCAACCAGGGTCTGATTCAGGATTTTCCCTGTAGGTGGCATCAGTATAACATGCATTCTGTATAAAGTTTGGGAATGAATTGCATAATTTCTATGTTGATTTCAATCATATTTATGGGAATACACATTTATGTTATGGAGAATCCTGAGATTTATCTATTGGGGATGCTAGAAAAGGTAAAGGAATCAATGTTTTGATATAATTGAGACAAAACAAATATGTGTAGGGCACGGACACCTCTTTTGTGGTTATTTCTATGGTACAATAGCTGCAAGGAAACTCCCATTGGTATGACATCCACATATGTGTTAGCAGTCTGTAACTAAAGGGTAAAAATACTCTCAATATAGACTTGGGGATATGGCAGGAATTCCCCTAACCTACATACCTCTATGTTTGTATGAATTAGCTATTATAAACCTCAGAAATATAGACAGACATGGACAACAATTATGCCTAGGCAGAACCCAGTTAGCTCCACCCGCAGTGAAGTAGAGGTTATAGTGCACAGGTTAACCCTCTAAGCGGTGCATAGTGCTTTAAGGTGCTATGCTCTGTGTGATCATAATACATGAATTCAGCCTTGGCAAGTATACTCGCCCAACTGTTGATTCATTTCCAAAGGTGCATGAATGCAGGCTTGGCGAATAGACTCACCAGGGCTACATTCATGCATCATGCTGACAAAGGGATTCAAGCACATGTAAAGCAGTTTGCAGCCAATAAAGGGTTAACTATTCTGGGTTGTCAATTTGACGACCTCAGACTTGTCACTTGGAGTGGGCCACTCTCGTTGTTGCCTCACCCTACATCCACTCTCACTGTTTCCTCACCCTACAGCCACTCTTGTTGTTGCCTCACCCTACAGCCACTCTTGTTGTTGCCTCATCCTATGGCCACTCTTGTTGTTGCCTCATCCTATGGCCACTCTCGTTGTTGCCTCATCCTACGACCACTCTTGTTGTTGCCTCACCCTACAGCCACTCTCACAGTTGCATCACCCTATAGCCACTCTCAATGTTGCCTCACCCTACAGCCACTCTCACAGTTGCATCACCCTAAGGCACTCTCATTGTTTCTACATATCGGAGCATCCCTCATTCCGTGAGACCTATAGTTGAAGCTGGTTCCTAGCATGTCCAAAATGGACAGTTGTATGAGTCATCCTGTATATCAACTCTCCAGATTGGGGGAGTGGTTAGGACACTGGCAATTCAATACAAAGGTCCTGACTTTGAATCCATCACAAGGCCGCATGGTTAATCTTTTTCCTAGTTGGTCAAGAATAATAATAGTATTCACATAGAAAAACTAAAAAAGCATACAAAATCATTTTGGATTACCCTATAACATTGTATATTATGTAAAGGAAATTTACAACTGAATTGTATACTACATTTATACTAGACAAAATGGCGCTGTACAGTGATCATCTTACTAATGCGGAATATGCTAAATGGCACTGTAGTCATTATTCTTGGATACTGTAGTGCAATCTATTGTACTTATTATATCTTGCACACAGTCCCTCTTCAGCATACGATGACTCACTTGGGGAGTCCAGGCCACCATTTTTTCACCTCAGAAGACCTGTACTCTTTTTGTTCTAATTGAAAAGGAGTCATAGCCAATAACAAGGGAGTGAAACAGTGAGCAAAGGGAGCCAGGGGTATGTCTGACTCCATTTTCATAACCTGGGCTCCCTTTGTGACGCTCTTTCTTCTCTCTGTGTAGACGTGTGGGCGGCAATGACTGCTAACTGACCTTCTACTGCCACTTAGCACAGATTTACTACAAAATGCCAGTGGCCTGGTACTTTCTCCCATGTCAAACCACTTAGCTTTTCCGGCCAATCAACATACTGTTCCCGAAAGGTCAAAATAATTGTCAACTTAAACATCAAATCCTCATTTTCTGTTTTAATTGATGATCTTTTCCCGTGTCCCCAAAGAACACATTGGCAAATGAAATCGTGCAGTCTCACATCTGCCAGTCTAAAGAAATATTACTTGTTTACTCGAATTAGTACTGGTATTCTGGCATTCCAGTAATTATGGCCGGTTTTCTTTTGAAGAATAATCTCACCAAATGATTTCCATTTCAATTAATTCAAGTACATCTGTGTAATTCAAATATGAAAAAGTGGTGAACACTGATACTCCTGATGATTAAAAATGATTAGTCAGTAGTGACAGTATCAGTGTCTAGTTTTGATGAGATAGTACTACCTGTGTAGTAAGGGAATAATACATGAATAAGCATGCACGAGGGTTGGTTATCCATGGCTAAGGCACTCGGCTGCGCCTTGTGCCTTAGCCATGGATAACCACCCTGAGTGCTGGCTTATCCATGCATTTTTCCGTTTATACCACAGTTTTAACATTTGAGACATAAATCGGATCTAGTTTTAACCTAGACTAGAGTTTATCATGAAATCCTTCATGTGACGTCATAGCAGTGTGGTTATCCACTGCTAATGCACAGTGGTTATCCAGTTTAGGCACTGTTTTGTGTGCCTGAAGTAGATAACCGTGGTATAAACCACACTAGTCAGCATATTATAAAGGTATACCGCTGAATGTTCAAAAGTACTTACAGCAGAAAGGTCTCTGAATATGAATACGGCAAATCCCCCTTGGGTGTCCTATATCACTTGATCCCCATAGAAAGGTGCATCCTCCTAGGCCGTTCTGTACTCAGTGCACCCCACATGTCAGTTATCTAGGAGCATCATGACGTCATAGTTCTTGTACCACTGGGATGACAGTAGTATGTATGTTGTAATGCATACCACTGTCCTTTCTGCATATAATACTCCCAAGATAGACTATGCTTAAATTAATTGGGTCCGCTTTGATGTCTTGATGCCTATTCGCACAAACAGCGACTTTGTTGCAAGACAAAATGCATTGTTCTGAAAGCACTTTCCTTATGCCTTTATTTAGGTCACTGTTGTTTTGACATTCGTATTAAAATGTATTTGTATTTCCATAAGTCAGAAATAGAATTGAGTTTCTAAACTATGATTAAAAGAATCCATCGCTTGGGTCATCCCCTAATCAGTTGTGAGACTTTTGGGCGGTAACCTGTATACAAACACATGGGGCATCGAACAGTGCAACAATGGGGGCGGGGGGGGGGATACACCCGCGATACGTAATATTGCACATTCATTCTAATTTCTGCAATGTCCTACACAGAAAATCTAAATACTCCGGCCCTTCGTCTGTAGTGGCTCTCCCAGGTTGGTCATAGGGACATTGGTTAAGCATGACCAAGTGCTATTCAAGAATGATTGAGGCAAAACAACATAATGACTAATGCTTTACTCAAAAGGGACTTAGCCTAAAATGGAAAGACTGAGGTGAGTTTATATTAACTAGCCTAGGTTGGTTGTATAGGGAGCCAAAAAATGACTAACTTGATTAGGCACTGTAGCTGACTGAGAGATTGGTCGTATAGGGAGCCAAAGAATATCAGTGTTGGTTGCCAATGTTCTAGCACCAGAAATGAATGGTATGCGTTGCTCAAATCCAAATAAACCAATAATTGATACATGCAAGAAGGGTTAGCATAATGTACTAATGCAGCACGGCCGTTTTAATAACCGGTGCTGCGTTGTGTCTGACATCATGCTCATGATGCCTCGTTGTTAACGGTTTAACCGTGTCAGCTGGAAAAGCCTGACACGGTTAAACCACTTAGTGGGGCCCTTGATGGGGGGTCCCCATGTCGCATGTCGGATTTAAGAAATGACCATGTCGCATGTCTATGTCGCTTGAAGACCACATCCGGAGGTTTTGCACAAATCTAAATGATTATGACATATGACTGCAAACATGTGACTGTAAACTGTTCTTAATCTAAATTGCAAAGATTTTCAGAAATTGGTGCTTTTTAAACACAAATAGTTAACCTGGTTGTATATAGAATTCATAAAAGTGTGTTTTTCCCACTTCTCAGAAGGTGGCACTAGAATCAATACTGTTTGTTGCTAAGGAGAGTGAGGGTGGGTGTGAGGCCCATAGTCCAGTGGTTTGTTTGCCCACCGCACCTCCCATATAAATAGAAACAATCAACTATATGTAGCCTTTCCTATACACACATACACACTGGACCTTCCATACTGCAGAAGACCCCCCCCCCCCCCCAATCCACCCTACTCTTAGTGTCCCACTGCTAGCCCGCACCTGGCCTCCTGAGGCATGTCTAGCACGAGGCGGCCACTACAGGGGCCCATATATGGAGGGGGCACTCTTTCAGCTGTGCTTAATGGATGTGTGAACATGATTCCAGGGAAAGTGTCATTTTGGGGTCCTGGGCAGGGGCCCATAAGGAATATACGGTGAAAAGGGTGCTATATTATCTGTTAATTGTTGATCTACCCCTTGTAATATCAGTACTAAACCTAGGTGGTGGTTACACACAGTTACTGCAGAAAGATTAGAGAGTGACCCCCCTGGGGCTGGTTGTCACCCAGTGTGACGTCACATGGGGTATAGTCCATGTGTTTCTCTCCAGGAACAGCACCTGCAATAGCTTTTTATGCCTGGAAATAACCGAGGGTAGTCCTAACTTAACCAAATAATTGATAGATAAATATAACCCCTCAAGAAATGTTTTTTATTTCAAAAGTCAGTAAATATACCAAGGCACCCGTTTCTATAAGTGAATTAGCCACTTCAAAACCTCCGGATGTGGTCTTCAAAATGCTCATGTCCCATGTCAATTTAAGAAAGGTCCATGTCCCCTGTCACTAAGCCTCATGTCGCATGTCACTAGGCGTCATGTCGCATGTCAATTGTAAGAAATACCCATGTCGCCATATCGAATTTAGGGGTCTAGAGCCATCTTAGTGCCTGGGATGCACACTGTCAGCTCCAGCTGTAGAGGGGTCCCCCCTTAGGTGGGAGAATCGCCGATATCACTTTTATAGACCTTAATATTATTACCTTTTCCCCCCAAAAAAGTCGCCAGGTTGCTTAAATTATTGAAAGTCGCGTTTGACCCATTTGGAGCCACCTACAGGGTACAGAGGGTCTAACACTATAAGGGAGTGGTCATTTTCTAACAACAGGGGGGGGGGTGGTGGATTAGGGGGGGACCCCTTGAAGGGGCACCAAATATGTTTGGACCCCTCTTGAGGGGGGGGGGGTGAGGGGCTCGTACCTACCCCCCTAACATGGACCCAAGGAATTCAATGGTTCTATTGGTTTGTTGCTAAGACAGCTGGTTGCCTAGCAACAGCTATTCTAATTGTTTATCTGCCTAGCAACACCCGTTTCCATGCTCCTGAGGTTGATTATAATCGTACCTACCCCCCTAACATGGACCCAAGGAATTCAATGGTTCTATTGGTTTGTTGCTAAGACAGCTGGTTGCCTAGCAACAGCTATTCTTATTGTTTATCTGCCTAGCAGCACACATTTCCATGCTCCTGAGGTTGATTATAAATGTACCTACCCCCCCCCCCCCCTAACATGGACCCAAGGAATTCAACTGTTCTATTGGTTTGTTGCGGCATAATGATAAGTCATTTGAATTTTAACATTTACAAGGAATCTACCAGTAAGGAAAGCGGTAACCAGCCATAACTATACATAAACATATGGCGGTGTCTGTGCTCTGTTTTATTGATGCACACAGCTGGGTTCACGCACCGCAAAGATTATATACCTACACCTACACAATGCTGCCACATTCAACCACCAATATCGAAGATATCTTACTTTGCATTTCATTATTAACAGGACTATGCAGCCAAAAATGAATATCCAACCATGAACCATGTAGGCTGTATGTGTAACATATCAATAAAGCGGTAGCGAGACAGACAGACAGAGACGGAGAGAAATAGAAATAGAAATAGAGAGAGAAATAAACTAATTGAATATCTCAAGTCAATATACTCTTCAGGATTACAGAGCAGTATGTTGGGGGTACAGAGGGCCGATGATATCCGCACGAGGAGTTCGTGCATATAACGGCCGCTATTTGCACGAGGATCTCGTGCGAATAGTAGCCACTATTTGCACGAGGAGCCAGCGAGAGAGGCGACGGCGAGAGAGGCGACCACACGAGGAAAGGGCGAGAGAGGCGACCACATGAGGAAACTGAGGATCTGCCCCCCAACCCCCGATTTCTCCTCCCCCCTTCTTTAGTAACATTGGAACCTACTGTTAAAACTGTAGGTGCCATCTGCCTGTTAAAATAGTGGGGGCCAGATATTATGTGCCGTTTTGTCACCATGTCGCCTCTCTCATCCTCACATCGCCTCTCTCATCCTCACGTCGCCTCTCAGACACTCTCCCCACTACACCATAGTGGCACTTGTTGATGTGCATAAAAATATGTGTAATTATCCTCCCCCATGTCGGCCCTCTCGTCCATGTCGCCTCTCTCGCCATGTCGCCTCTCTCGTCCATGTCGCCTCTCTCGCCGTTCCTCATGCGAATAGTGGACGTTATGCACACGAGGAGCTCGTGCGAATATCGCTGGCGGGTACGGCCGGGTACTCCCCCCCCCCCCCTTAGACATTTTTACTACACCCGGTAGTCAGATTTGTCCAAAAGTCGCCAGGTCGCTTAAATTATTGTCCCAGGTCGCCAGGTCGCTCTTTACCCCTCTGGAGCCACTATATATCCATAGATAGGGTGTATTCATAGATTAGATTCTGCTACATGACAGGGGACAGGGCTGCTGGGTAATTGTCTCCTTGGTCTGGTGACCATTCATGGGCTGGGCGTAATTTATAGCATGACGTATTGATAAAGTCTTACCGTGTGTGCTGGGTGGGTTCGGACAATGAACATAAACTCACAGTGTAACCATACATGCACCTATTATTCATGGATACTACAGATACTCTACATCAATGATTCAGGGTTCCTGGGATAGACTTCTCCTGGTAAGGCTGGGGTTTAAACATTAATCGGTATCACCTTGACAGTCCCTTGACAACATCTGACTTCCTAAGGACAAACCGGAAGTAGCTCCCCACAAGGGGGAGGCATTGATGCAATATTGTGTCTGGGTGTATACTTTGATAAATGTTTTATACTTAGTTCAAATAGTATCACTTTAGAAGAATGGGATGTCCACTGTCTTTTACTCATCATACTACAGTTTTACAGTGCTGGTATACGTGTGTAAGATGGTTAAGGGGTGGAGCGCGGGGCCGGGGGTGTACACTGAAAAAGTAAACTTGTCTCCAGACTTGTCGAAGTGACTATCATAAAATAAACGAGTCAAAAGTTGTCTAACCTATCAGGTTACCATCCCACAAATAGAATCTGGAGTTGTAAATGTTGGGTTTTGGGCTGGCACATGCCAAGTGGGTCTTCTATCTCCAGCTAGAAGACTTGCTTCCTTGTCACTAAGACGAGTTTTTAACTCGTTTATTTTATGACCGTCACTTGGAAGAGTCTTATACTCATAATATTACAGTTTTACAATGCTGGTATACGTGTCTAAGATGGTTAAGGGGTGAAGCGCGGGGCAGCAACCATGAGGGTTTGGGTTCGAACCCCACTGTGGCTCAATTAGTGTTATTACCTGCCACCTGAATTGAACTAAATTACCTAGTTACATATTGTCTATGTACTATAGATATATCAGTATTGGTGATATTTATGCCTCAAATGGATTAAACACAGTTTTTATAAAACGTAATACCTATTGTGCCATGGTGGGATTCGAACCCACACTCCTCATTAAAAATGATCCAAGATTCCGGATCATTTTTATTAGATATAAATTTGTCCAGGCCCAGTATGGGCCTGGAGTGTTCGAGGCTGGGCCGGGGGTGTCTCTCGCTTGTCCAGAACAACAGTGGCACATTCAAGCTTTTTTTCGTGATAACAACAGCCGGGGCTTCATAAAGTATTGCACTATATGAATACTATGACAATAGCCACCAGCTATAGATATAATCAATATACACAATATGAATAGGTCAGAACTCCTATTGGTCTGATGATATGAAAGCTCTTTGGCATCGGACCTGCTTGATTACGGTGGCCGTCAAGGCTCACCAAAAATTTATTTTTTATTTTTTATATGTGAATTTTTTTTCTCAGTTTTCTGGGCCATTCACGCAATTTCTCAAAATAGTAATTTTTTTTTTGCTGTCAACATAGAAAATGCTTGCTGTCAACTGTCAACATTGGCCGAGGAGGCTCACCAAAAAAAAACATATAATTTTTTTTTCACATTTCTCCATCGTTTATCAAATTTCTCAAAAACACTTTTTTTTTTTTTTTTCGCTGTCAACATCAAAAATTGGGGGTGAGCCTCCTCGGCCAATGTTGACAGTTGACAGCAAGAATTTTCGATGTTGACAGCAAAAAAAAACAAGTGTTTTTTTAGAAATTCAATAAACGATGGAGAAATGTGAAGAAAAAAATACAGCTTTTTTTTTGGTGAGCCTCCTCGGCCAATGTTGACAGTTGACAGCAATATTTTTTTGTGGTTGACAGCAAAAAAAAAAAAAGCCCTTCTAGAGAAATTGCTTGAACGGCCCAGAAAAGTGAGAAAAAAATTAGAGTAAAAAGGTGATATTTTTTTAAGGTGAGCCGTGACGGCCACCGTACTTGATATCCTTGTATTGAATAAACCAGCAGCAAACTGGTTTAGTCTCAGACTGGCTGCAGAGGGTATCAGCGCCTGTCTCGGTGCTGCTACCTGGTGTAGCAGAGTTACTGCTCACATACACAGATAAATAGTACACCTGTCATGTTCCTCCACTACCGGCTACGTCATGTAAGGCACTGCTTCCAGCAAGTGCCAAAGGAAACTGCAAATTTTGGTTTGAAAAGTGTTTATTGTCTTCCACAATTAAAAAAGTGATTACAGACAATGTCTCAGTATTCCGTTCATATGTGTCCTATTTACCAAATATATATAATGTGATATTCCAATATTCATTATTGTTTTAACTGATTACATCAAAATGCAATACAGATCCTTATACATGATATAACAAAAATACAAGGAAATGATTAAAAACAAAACTAACCAGAAACTAAGCTTAAAATACATACATCATATACAGCAATGGCAATTTTGACTGGTAGGTGAGGATAACTACACGACCAATAAGGGACATTTATCTATCCCTGGAGATTATTTTGAGGCAATGATACCATTACCACTAGTCCTGAATAATGTTGTTCTTTATACCCAGTGGGTTTCTCACAGATTCTTGCAGATTAATATACTTGCGCTTTCCAATATAGGGATTAACTAATTACATACCATGGTGTTAGGGAACAGGTTAACTAGATGATTGATTCAGACTAACCATTCAGCAAACCCCAATGTTACCCTGTTGCAGAGTAGCCGAACGACTTCAACCGAAATCTTCAAGGTCTAGCTCAATACAAGGCAACTAGCATGCTCCTATAGTGTTACATGAAGACATAGCCCATTAAAGTACAATGACTTTTAATCCATTTACCTAGATATCTTCTAGGCAATGGATTGCTCTTAAGATTTACACCTTAATTCAAACATGTCTTGCCTCCGATGACGTCAACCGAAGTCTTCAGGAAGCTCAACTGCCACAGTCTATAATACTCATGGCATTATAACTAATGATGAATCTATGTCACCATCATACACTACAGGGACATTAGTGGGATTTGAGCATTTCTGTGTCAAGTCCCTGTTTAAACAGTAATTTACTAGTACTCTTTTGATAGTAGTCACCCAGATTATTCCACAAGAAACATCCCCTAGCCAATGGCGATTTAGTATATAAAGCAGAATTTGGGGTCTTCTGTTCGAACTTGATTTTCTTTTCAGAACGGGTCGCCCGCAGCCTCGGGGTTTTTTCCAGCCACGCTTTATCTTTAGAATACTTGAACATCAGGTTTAACAGTAGCTCCTGCCTCCGTCTAACGAGATTTGGTACTCTGGCCAGCTCATGCATTTCAGGGGTAGACAAGTCAGATATCTCTCCTTTGAAACATATGCCTAGGCCTCGATCTTGTAGACGCTGTAGCTTCTTCATGTTCACCTCACTGCCACCTTCATAAGCAAAGCATGCATAATCAAATAGTGTGAGTATCATTGTCTTGTAGACCAAAATCGCAACATTTCTCGTCATATTAGATCGGAGTTTACCCAGCCTGAACAGCCTATTATTGACTTTTTGATTCACGTCTTTGTATGCCTGTTCAAAGTTCAGACTGTTATCTATCTTCAAACCTAAATATTTATAGGTGTCGACTGTAGCTAGTTTTCTGCCTCCCATTTTGAATGTAAAGCCTTCTATTCTCTTCTTCTTTTGGGTTGAAACACTCCAGCATACTTTTGTTTTTTCTACATTTACAGTTAGATGTTTCTGATTACACCATTCATAGACAGAGTCAATATCAGATTGTAATCTATTGCGGACCAGTTCCACCCTGTTACTCGAAGTATAGAAAACCAAATCATCAGCGTACACAATAAACTTACAGTGATGAATTGCTGACACCACATCATTTACAAATAAGATGAATAATAATGGTCCCAAGACCGACCCTTGCGGGACGCCATATGGTACCGGAGCCACAAGAGACTTGTATTCACCAATTTTTGTATACTGGTATCTATTAGATAAATAACTTTCTATCCATTTATTAGTCGTAGGATGGAAACCCTGTTTATTAACCAGGTCCAACAGCTTTTTATGGTCTACACTATCAAACGCTTTCCGCAAGTCCAAATAGCAGGAGGCTCCAATATGCCCTCTATCCCTACTATCGTAGAGGTCATTTAGGTATTTGAAGATAGCATCTCCTGTACCTTTGCCTTTTCTATAGCCAAATTGATAATCTCCTAGTAGGTTATTGTCCTCGAGGATATTGTACATGTGTATATGCATCAATTTTTCACACATTTTTGACGGGACTGGGAGTAAGCTGATTGGCCACCAGTTAGTTATATGCCTAAGGTTTCCATCCTTTGGGATCGGGTTAACCCTTGCAGTTTTCCATGATGAAGGAAACACACCTTTCTCAAAACTGGACTTGTATAACCATGTCATTTGGGGTACCAGGTTTAATAATGCTAACTTCAGGATATCACACCTTATGTGCTCAATTCCAGAAGTTTTATTAACATTAATTTCCTTCAACAGCAATTCTACCATTTCTTCGCCAAACTCAATTCTAGGAAATTTACACTCCTTAGCCTGAGTCAAGTCAGGCATCAACGGCTGTTCAAAGTCACTTGCTAATACTGAACCGATCCCAGCAAAGTACCTATTAAGATACTCCACTGAGTCTTGATTGGATTTCATGGTATTGTCATCACCTATAAGAGTGGGAGGGGAGACAGGCTGAGTAGGTTTAACAAGGTTATTCACAACACGCCAAAATGCCTTGGGGTTATCCTTGTTTTCCTCCAAGGCCTTTCTTATCTCATCAAGTTTTGCATATCGGACACTCAAGTTTATTCTCCGACGTAGTAACTTTACATGTTCAAGATATTCTTCATTGTTAGTATTCATAAATAGGTCAACATAAAGAAATTATACAAAAAAATGTCCATTCTTCTGTAACTCAGTAAATAATGGCCCTACGGAGCTGGAACTCTGCCTTTAGACTCCTTGTGTATAAACGGTGGTAGACAATAGCTATCAGAGTATAGAGCTGGCTGGGCGCCAGAGGTGAAGAAAACACTCCAAATCCAGTGCCTTTCTCGACCTTTCCTATCTCTTCCCCGACCTCTCCTGTCTCTTCCCCGACCTCTCCTTTCTCTTCCCCGACCTCTCCTGTCTACCACCTGCTCACGTGTAGGCCTACTACCACCTCCTCACGTGTACTACCACCTCCTCACGTGTACTACCACCTCCTCACGTGTACTACCACCTCCTCACGTGTACTACCACCTCCTCACGTGTACTACCACCTCCTCACGTGTACTACCATTAAGCTGAAGGATGGCACCGGGCGTGATGTGCCTGACAGGGAAACGGCAAACTACATAAACAAGTACTACTGCGGCATAAGTGACAGGCTGGCCGCTGCATTTGACATCAACGACCCCCCAGCACCTGCCACACAACAGGACATGGAGATGGCACGCTGCGAGCTGCGTGAGGCAAGCCCAGACCAAGTACTGAAACTGGTCAAGGGCATAAAACCCCACAAGAGTGCCAGTATCCCAGATGTGAGATCCCAGGTTATCAAAGACTGCTTCTCAAACTTCCCCCTAGTGGCCAGAGCTATCATTAACAGCACTATACGCACAGAGGTAGTACCAACCATTTGGAAGACGGGCACGGTAGTGCCACTGCCCAAGGCTGGAAGTCAAACAGATGTGGGCAATTGGCGGCCCATCTGTCTGTTGAACATATGTAACAAACTGTCTGAGAAAGTAATTCATCGACAACTATTGAACCACCTAATGGAAGAGCACGCCATCAGTGATAGACAATCTGGCTTTATGCCTGGACGAGTAACTGGAGACGCGGTTTACGCTCTGCTCATGGAGCTCTACACTGCCAGAAACAAGAGTCACCGGTCGGCCGTGGTCTTCCTCGATATGAGGAAGGCGTTTGACACAGTCGACCACGTGATCCTGCTACAAAAACTGGCGAGTCTAAACCTTCAGGAAGGTTTCCTGCGGTGGCTAACATCGTACCTGGCTGATCGGCGACAGCAAACCCGGGCCAACAACATGCTCTCTGACACTGAACCTGTGGCAAACAGAGTGTCAGGGGTCCGTGGTTGGCCCTCTCCTGTTCGTCTTATACGTGAACAATGTCTGCAAGGTGCTACAAAATGCCAGCTACCACCTGTATGCAGATGACATAGCTCTGGTCGTCTCCTGCCGGGACGTCATGAGGGCTAGGGCATTAATGCAGGCGGATCTGGATAGAGTGAGTACCTGGTGTGCCCAGAACAAACTCACCATAAACGCCAACAAAACTCAAGTACTTTGGTCTTACTCTCCTCGTTCGGTCCCGGACCTGACTGAAGCCGACCTGACCCTAGGTAACGAGACCCTGAAAGTTGTCAATCAATTCAATTACCTGGGTGTGATTGTTGACTGTCATCTTAGCTTGACGCCACACCTGAAGAAAGTTATCAACATGGTCATGGCGCGTCTTCCTCAACTGAGACGGATCAGAGCTGGATCAGACCAAAAGACAGCTGTAGAAGTGTACACACACATGATCAAGACCACAATGGAATACTGCAGCTTCTCGTACGAGGGAGGACCCGTTTGGGCAGTACGGAAGCTACAAACTCTGCAGAACGATGCACTGAGAATCTGTGAGAGAATAAGGGACCCCAGGGGCGTGGATATCGATGGACTACATACCAGGAATAAGGTGCCCCGTCTGGAGATTGGCCGGCACGTGCAACTACTGTCTCATCTCCATAAAACCGCCCAGCACGAGGACAATGTTGTGGTGCCGACGCATGATCTGCGTGGCAACGCACATGTGAAGTTGAAAAGTATGTGACCCAAGAAAGCTGTGTACGAGAAGAGCCCACTCTTCCGTGGCATCGGCATCTGGAATGACCTTGATCCTGAAACTCAACACTTGGCTGACCACAAGAAATTCATGGTGGCCATTAAAAAATGACTGACGTACATGCACCTAACTTGACTGTAAAGTATATTACACCTATATACGCTGGTATATTTTTGAAATTGAGTATACTCAAACGTACTAGACATAGAGACACTGAGACACTGAACTGAAAAAACTTTTCTATCACACCTTCTCTGACAGTCGGTGCCCTATTGGCTAATTAATGAAAAACTTCCCATGCTATGTAAAGATTTCTCAGCCAAATAAAAATATCAAAATACAAAATACAAATACCACCTCCTCATGTGTACTACCACCTCCTCACGTTTAGGCCTACTACCACCTCCTCACGTGTACTACCACCTCCTCACGTGTACTACCACCTCCTCACGTGTACTACCACCTCCTCACGTGTACTACCACCTCCTCACGTGTACTACCACCTTCTCACGTGTACTACCACCTCCTCACGTGTACTACCACCTTCTCACATCCACTACCAACTCCTCACATCCACTACCAACTCCTCACGTCCACTACCAACTCCTCATGCCAACCACCATTTCCTTCACTACCAACATACGGACCCTATTTACAACATACGGCCCTACATATAACCCTTTTTTATGTGATTTTTGACATACCACCACCCCCCCTACCCCTCCGCATTCTGGGCTCCAAATACGCCAAACATACGGATTTTATGTGCTCTGTATGTTGAGCTGAAACGCGATTATGGCTGTATGTACATACGGCCGTATGTACATACGGCGGCCGTATCTTTTTTCCGTAAGATGCGGACATGTTGAGCTGAAACACAAAAATGAACAGAAACGCAAAAATAGGATATACGGACCCTCCGGATGATACGGTGAAAAGCCTTCCTGGCGTCCAGCCAGCTCTGTACTGTGATGGCTATTGTCTACCAGCGTTTATACTACGCAGAGTTTTAGCTCTGTAGGGCCATTATTTACAGAGTTATTTTCTTTCTTTGATCATAAAGGTAGAAGTTGGACACATACGGAGCAAAATTCACATGTATAAACGGCACACAAAAGACACATACGGCCCTAAAAAACAGGGTATATGTGCATTATTTGACATACAACCCCCCCTACCCCTCCGTAGATTTTGGACTAAATGCGCCAAAGATGCGGAATTTTTGTGCTCCGCATGTTGAGCTGAAACGCAATTATGGCCGTATGTATATAGGCCGGCCGTATATACATATGGCGGCCGTATCTTTTTCCGTAAGATGCGGACATGTTGAGCTGAAACGCAAAGATGAACTGAAACGCAAAAAAAGCACATACGGACCCTCCGTATGATACAGTGAAACGCCTTCCTGTGTGATGAAGTAGTGGACACGTATTGCAGGTCTATAGTATCTAAGCTGTGTGGGTGACAGGCGAGTGTAACGTGAGGCAGTAGGAGGTACGACAGGGGCAGCTCATGAGTACTAGGTAGCAGCACCAGTGCCAAGTATACTGAGGCTTTCCAACAATGCTGGTAATGCAATTGGTTGTCACTGGTTAACTTGCTTTGGACAAAATAATGGCAAACAGGTCAGAGGATCATTACACATGAGTAATTTTATTAGATCAATTAAAAGAGTTTTTCTGACATTATTATATACAATTAAGGTATTCCCTTTTTCAAAATGGAAAACAACAGTGAATCGATATAATATTTCTGATTGAATTCAGGGTTAAAGTAGATTTAGGAAGATTCCGAAACCACTGAGGAATTAGCCCAAATTTTGTCATAGAGGTCCTGTAACCAAGAATGCTCTCGCGGTTCGTGCTACCAGGGAGGGTAGAACTGGCCCTGTGGCAGGCATGGTCTAATCTGAGTCTGGGGTAGCAGTATGCTGTCCGACTAACCGGCGGGCTGACCGACCTATATCTGGTCTCTAGAGCTCTACCACACACACACCTTGTCTGTGAACAGGACAACGTATCAGGTATGAAGGACAGACGGTAGGAAGCTATATTCATGAGTTTTAAATTTACCAATGACTGGCCTGATTGCTGGATTAAGCGTGCTAGCACCACCAGGTGTACCAGAGCAGTGACACCACAAAGCAGCACTACCTGGCCCTTATAGTTATACCTCTGCACTGAACCCCGGCACTGAAAATATAATTGGACAGATGTGTACATACATAGTCTAATGGACAAGCTCCACTTTAAGACGAAGTACCCACAATACGACCTTCTCAGACGTGATCACGTGATCACGTAGCACAGCAGTCGTTAAATTGATCAATGGTACATTGTCATCCTCTGATGAAGGGCTAATTTGCTTAATAGGAACTTGAGTCTGTAGAAAACATATCTTTTATATTTCTGGGTCTTGGTATTTCTAAACATTTTTTTCTATGTTTTCCAGTACCCACTGTATATGGTGTTGGTGACCAGGGTGGCGGTATGTGGTGGGGTAAGTGTGCTTGGATGGCTGATGTAATGAGTAACCACTAGATCTAAGGACAACACAGAGGGTACTGTGTCCGATGCTAACTTATGTAACTACATCGAGTTGTGGACCCAGGCTATGTGACAGGTGCTGTAAATAGGTGGGGTAGGGTATAAATAGAGCAGCTCATTGCAGCTCACGTGTGAAACGGAGGACAACACCTATACTATAAATTGAGAACAGAGGGAGCCCGTTAAATACCAGCAGACCCCAGCCTTCATGGTGTTATTCTGGTCAGGAACAACATGATCACTGACCTGCCAAAGTCAGACCAAAGGTCTATGGAGACACCATACCACTGGTCCAAACTTGGTAGATTGGATATTTGCTAGTTTTGTGGAGGGGAAGAGGCAAAAATATTCAGGCCCTGTTGAAGACCTACAAGTCAGTCTATCCCCTTTGCAAAACCTTTGTCCACGCAGAAGACATTCTGCATGAGTCGTTTTGGCAAAAACGAAGCCCTGCACTGTTCGGAGTCGCTGATGCAGCTGCACAGCATGCTAGCAAGTCATATATATATATATATATACAAGTCAGTCTATCCCCAGCCAGCAATGAACTAACACGGAGACAAAGCAAATATAGTCTGGATATAAATGTATTTTATCCTGTGACGTTATATATGAACAGTTACATAAAAGTTATACAGTGACACAATTGATTTAGTTAAATTGTGGAGAAAAGGATAAAATACATGGTTATACCGGGTACATGTTTATATAAAGACACAGGTGTTGTATACTGTGTAACAATAAAGTAATGTAATGCATGTAGATGTTAATGTGAGTCCGAGGCTTTAGTATATGCCTACGTAATCCCAAGATGAGGGTAGGATGAGGTGGGAAATAATACAGTCTAGTCCCTTTGATCCTGGAGCCGAAAAGAGGCCAAGGTGCGCAGAGCGCTGTGTTTTATAGTCTATATTCAAGACGCCGCCGGTAGGGGGCAGTAAGGTAGAGTGTGCTTTGCCGCCATGCTTCATTATCAGGAATTACAAGAAATTCCTCCACAATGAACTAACACGGAGACAAAGCAAATATAGTCTGGATATAAATGTATTTTATCCTGTGACGTTATATATGAACAGTTACATAAAAGTTATACAGTGACACAATTGATTTAGTTAAATTGTGGAGAAAAGGATAAAATACATGGTAATACCGGGTACATGTTTATATAAAGACACAGGTGTTGTATACTGTGTAACAATAAAGTAATGTAATGCATGTAGATGTTAATGTGAGTCCGAGGCTTTAGTTGCCAAACATAGTCGCCATGGCCTTGGCGACATTAGCCGAGGGGTGAAGTGGAGCATACTGCTTGAAGGCTTGGTCAGACCTCCATGTCCCATGTTGTTTTATGTCACTTCTTTCAGCCCCTGCAGCCTGGGCCCCGAGAGTGCCACCTCTGCGGATGGAGTGGGAGGTGAGCTGAGGTGCATAATCACAACCCAGGAGTCCAAGGGCCCGTTTTACAATGCGGACCAGGTGTTGAGGGGAGAGTGGGGTCCCTGTCGACAACACAAAGGCCGGGTCGTCATGGTTACTCGGGACAGCAGCAACGTAGGCCACCCAGGCTGTGGTGGGGCAGGCTGGAGAGGCCGGGATCCTGGGCAGGGCCAGGACCACCGGCGGGGACCCCAGGGAGATTGTCTTAGATGAATGTATTGTGACTGCGAGGCCATCTGAGTTCAGCTGGATGTCCTGCCTCTGGAGAGTGTGGGTGCCGCCCCAAGTGGTAGCAGACGGGGAGAGGAGGTTTGAGGCTCTAAAGAAGCCGAAATAGCCCACAGCCAGTGCTGCACGTAGTGTAGGCCCCTCCGGGAGGTGAGATATGAGTTCACAGGCCGCAACCAAGTCCTGGGGCTGAATGCCAGGGGCAGGTGATGGTGTGTATGGTGACAGGCGGAGGGCGCCAGTCCCCACCTCTTTGGTCTTCTTGTCTGTGAGGGCTGTGAGGGCTGAATTCCCTCCTCGGTCACTCACCCATACCGAGGCACCATAGAGATAGTTCTTGCGAGAGGCCGGGGACGCTAAAGAATTTACCAGAAACTGCGCGAAGAGGCAGGCGTCCCCGAGGGAGGGATGTAGCAGGTCTATATTATAATAAAGGCCAAATGTGAGATAAGCCTTTGCCTGGATGTCCTTATTTATTGCAGTCCGGGGGGTAACTGCTGCCTTAATAGATGCCAGGGTCTGACGGCCCAGAGGTGTATCTGTAGGAGAGACACATATTGATTAAATACAAGCAAAGTATGGATGAGGAAGGACCTGGTTTACACGGGTCAGGCCATGGAGCCTGACGAGGTCTGCAGCCTTAGTGACCATGTGAGGGAGGTGTTGGCGGGAGAGGGCATCTGCTATAGGAATGTCCTTCCCAGGCTTGTGTGCTATCTCCACTGAATGGTCTCGGGTCGCTGCCTCCACCCAAAGCTGCCGTGAGCATGCTGCCAAGATGGTGTCCTTTGTCTTTCCAGTGTGAAGGGCCTGCTGGGACCCAATGTTGTCTGTGAAGATGGTTACATGCATACCCCTGGAGTCTGGTGGGAGGAGGGAGCGGTATGCCATAAGAAGGTTTGCTGCCTCCCTGTGTACAATGCCAGGGTACGCTGATTTGAATGCAGGGTCATACTGCACATCATAGAAGTGAGAGTCAGTATGGCCACCTCCCCCTTCCATGGAGGAGTCACAGAAGATGTGGAAGGGAGTGCCCGGGGGCTGGAGGAGGTGGACACCGTTGGCATATGTAGCGTACCTGGAGAACCACAAGACATCAGCCTTGAACGCTGTAGACAGCCAGGTGAGACCCCTGTCTGGAGCAATGCAGAGAGCCTGGAGGATGCGTGACAGGAACCTCCGGGCCGGGGGGATGCATTTCGAGATGTGTATCAATTTACCCACCAATGATTGGATCTCCTTCTTTGTGACAGCCTTCCTCTTGAGCCACTTGCCACAAAGGGTCACAATCTCGTCCAGTTTTGGCTGGGGGATGGTAAGAGTCATGTCTATGGTATCCAGGTGGAAGCCCAGCCACTCCATGACTGTGTGGGGAGGGACACACTTCTCTGGGGACAGCTGGGAGTCAGCCAGGGCCTTTTTATGAGACCGAGCTGCTCCACAGAAGTCGTCCAGGTACACCAACGTCCACACCTGTTGGCGAGCCAGGATATAGGACATGGCTGAAGTAGTTCTTTGGCAGGCTGCACCTGAGAGCCTGCAGCCGAAGGGTGGGGTGACATCGATGTAATATTTGTCCTGGAACTGGAAGCCCAGCAGGGGGAGGTCACCTACATCAGACCTCAGCTGTTTGTAAGCACGACTGAGGTCGCCCTTCCAGAGCATAGTACAGGGGCCCAGGAGGAGAACCTTAGTGACGAGGTCCCCTATAGATGGAAGAGAGTACTCGCGGAGTTCACCATCCAGGACATTCTTGGTGATACCGGCATTAACCCCATCGTCAGCAGGGAAGAACATGTCCAGGATGATACGCCTAGCATCTGGGCTGCCCTTGGGGGCGGTCATTAGTGGCGATGTGTGAAACCATGGGGTGAATGGGGGGCGGTCAAACGGGCCTAGAAGGCCACCCAGCCTGAGTTCTTTTTCTACAAACTCAGCCACCTGTGACGTATATTGGAGAGCCGATGGGTGGTTCTTGTGAGTAGGAGCCGGGCTGTGAGGCTTTGTATATCCCACCGGCCAGCCGAACTGCAGGTAGTCACACAGGTGAGTGTCATGGTAATCAGCCAAGGCCTCCCTCCAGGCAGGAATGTTGAGGCCGGATGGGACCTCCAGCCTAGGGCCTAGGTGATTGGGAAGGCACGTGCGGCGACAAGCTGTATAAATCATGGCATAACGTACATTGTCGACCCAGGCTGTGGGAGTGAGGGCAGGCCAGAACCTACATTTAACAGGGGCAAACTCGTCTGGAGAGGGCCCGACCCTGGTCAGTGCAGGAGGAGTGAGATCTGGGTCAAAGTCGAGAGGGACATGCAACATACCTTTAGTGTAGCCTAGACCTAGATGTGGGCCCGGTAGCAGAGGTATTTGCCCGTCCCCGTCCCGGGCCGTCACCTCGAGGTGTGAGGGCGGGAGGCCAGCGAGGACAGGGAGCATGTCACAGTTAATATTCGGCTTATTCAGCGCTGTCGACTCCTTGTTGTTGTTCGGGAGAGAGTCTAAACATGGCCGGCTCAGGTCGAACAGGCGCTGCTGAATAGTGATGCCGGTTGAGTGTTGGCGTGGTGGCGGCAGTAGTGGGCGTGGCAGTGGTCAACAAACATGGCGGGGACTGTGGGCGCAGGCCGGCTGGAGCCGGCCTAAGCCTGAAAGTTGTGGTTGTAGGGGTCCTCCTTAATGCGGCACGCCACCTCAGTGTGGTAATGTACCTTAGACAGATTTGCACGGCACCAGGAGCAGTGGTGGCCCATGGTTTGTCCTGCCTCGACATGGCCATCGGGCTTGGTGCAGCCCGTCTGCGAGTTAAACTGCCGGCATGGGTTATCCGCCCGGCTGAGAGCCGCGCGGTTGCACGGGGGACGCTGGGCGTTTGTTGACGGGCGTGAGGCAGCAGCCGCCAGGGGTTGGCGGGCCTGAGCCGGCGGAGGCTGCGCGGGTCTGGCGTAGGCTTGGTATGACGGAGCAATGGGTGGAGGCAGAGGCACGGCACCAGACACAAAGAGAGCACCAGCCGCGATCCGAGATGTGCCATGTCTGAGTGCATGGCTGTCCATGAAGTCGGACCATTTTAAGCGGGAATCGGCAATTTTTGACCGGAGGTCCTCAGACCAATTTCTGACCTGGGACCATTTGAACTCAGCCCCATCCTCAGCTATCTGGAGGAGGTGTTTGACCAGGAAGGGCTTACTGGAGTGGTTTTTTTTTGGATCAGCAATTAGACGTTGCATGCCATAGACATATTCCAACTCAGTGAGAGAGTTGAGAGTGGTCTTTACCCTGTCAGGGCCCCTAAAGATGTAATGATGGGGGTGGGTCCTACCTTTGATAGTAGTGAGCTGATGTGCTGAGTTTAGGAGGACTTGAACCTTGTCGCCCAGTGACGGATCATCAGCCTGAGCTAGGTTGAGGGGTAGGGGGTCAGGCTCGCCACGTGGGCGGGCGATGGCGTCAGCAAAAAGTTCAAAGATATTATCAGGTCTGGGTGCCGGGACCTGGAGTGCAGCTACCAGGTCGGCATGTGAGACAGTGTTAGTTGGTGGGGGTCTCACTTGTTGAGAGGGGCCAGCGGTAGGCTGGTCATAAGGGGACGGCCTCGTGGCGGCAGGAGCCGGCCTCGTGGCGGCCTTCCCGGGGGCGTCAGCGGGAACAACAATGGGAGGATTATCTACCTTGGGCGGATCCTCCTGTATGGGTAAAGCCTTTGCTGCTATTGGGAGAGCCTGATCAATCCGAGCCATGAGCTTGGTGGCATTGTCGGTGATCAGTGACTCAAGACCACTGACACGCTGCTGTAGGTCACCCAGGTCCTTTCTGAGTGCAGGATCCGCCCTCGGCGGCGATGATGGCGACAGCACCGGAGACGTCGGGGTCGGCGGCGGCGTGGCCTTTGAAGTCTTCTTTGAAGCTTTAGCGGCGGCCGCCTTCGGTGTCTGTTTGACAACTCTCGCGGATCTTTTTACAGGAGACTTAGCGGCTGTTTTCTTTGCAGATGCACGCGTCATGATGATAGAAATTTTGATTAACTACCACACAAAATAATACAGTCTAGTCCCTTTGATCCTGGAGCCGAAAAGAGGCCGAGGTGCGCAGAGCGCTGTGTTTTATAGTCTATATTCAAGACGCTGCCGGTAGGGGGCAGTAAGGTAGAGTGTGCTTTGCCGCCATGCTTCATTATCAGGAATTACAAGAAATTCCTCCACAATGGTCCCTGGGGCCCATTTGTGTTTTACTTGGGCCATCTGGGTTTGCCCATATATCTGGGTTTTCCTAATTTTTGTCCAGGGCTACCAGTAAGATTCCAGATGGACTAAGCCCACCAACAATCTTTTTCTAAAATATGTTGTAAATACTTTGAAACATACTCATCTTCGGTTGTTTTTAGAAAATTATAATTTTAGTACCATTTTCATGGTTTTGTGTCAAAGTGGGTTTTGCCGGGGCTTTATCTAGTTAAAGTGGGCTAAAATCTCCTTGGGACTTCTATGGGAGTAAACCTGGGCTGCTACATGGGCCCCAGCTGGGCTTAACCCACAGACCAAACTTTAAATTTAAACATTTAACTACATTTGAAATACTTTGATTTGTATCCATTAGCAGTCATTCTTTGAAATGTAATAAGCGCACACCCCCTAATAAGCGCACACACCCCGTTTTTGGCTTATTCTTACACTAGAAATAACCAAAAATATCTCCATTTTTGACCCCAATTAAACTCTTAACTACTAAAAGGTGTCCATAATAATTTTTTAAGCGCACTGTGCGCTTATTACGTGGAATACTGTACAAAAGTTTATGGATTCTCAATAATTCCAGAATGGCTGGGAATATAACAGATTTCATAATAGGTTCTGGAAATGCCATGTTTTATAACCCCATTCTGCATACTAATATGGAAACAAGCAACACCCTGATAAGAACACCTGTTACCTGAATGTCATAGAAATACATAATCCTGCCACTGACTGAGTTCTCACACACAGGCTACTCGCATGCTAGCTGCATCATATAAGTTAAGAAATGTGTCCAGCCCAAGAGTAAGTCAGCTAAAGGATGCATTTCTCTACCCTCTGAATGGTGGACCAAGAGAGTCCTACCTATATGGAGGAACCAACTTAGTTGGGAGATAGGTGATAACATTGGGATATCAAATAATGGCAAACAACTACAGTGGATGTTCACAGCCCTATTCCCCCCCCCCCCAAAAAAAAAAGAAGAAAATAATAGTAAAAAATTCAAGCAAGCCCGCCCTATGCCTATATGGATATGCTCAATTAGAATCTAGGCAAGCCCATCTTGGTCCCAGCAGTTATCCCAGGACACATCATTGCCTGGTATGATGAGTATCTAGATATACTAGGATATTGTACTGAGAAAAGATGCCAGGAAACAAGCCTTTCTGAGGAAAAAAAACATTTTGGCTCAAGCTCTCATAGTTTTTGCCAAGTGTTTGCCTTCTGATACAAGACATAATACATTAAAATGGGAAAATTTAAATTTTAAAACAACCCATGCCCTCCCTATCTAAATGTTCCCACCCGTTAGCCTTTTCTGAGCCTATGTAGGCTGTGTCACTGCCCTGTTCAGTTCCATGACTCACGCTTGTTCTGGTCTAATTGAGAAGAAAGCATATTTCTGATTGCTAGGTCATTTTGCTTTTTACATAAATCTAAGTGCGCCCAATTTGTATTGAGGAACGCAATCGATCCGGTCCCACACTGTCATGCCATAATTTAGGACGCAGATGAAGCCAATTCATTTCAATTTAGTATACATTCGATACTCATGAAGAGTGGCCGGTAACAGGGGATGAACTCACCAAGTAACGAGACGCCGCACATATTACCTGTTATCCACTGTAAGTCACATTTCCATATTTCCTGTAGTCTTATTAGTCCCATATTTCAGGATCCACACAGCATTTAAACTAAAGGTAGATGGGTTCGGTGTTATTAACACTACAGGAAATATGAACAATCTAAGAATACAGATAACATGTGTGGCTCCAGTCACTTTGTGAGCGTGTCCCCTCGTGCATATTGCCAATTGTCGTCATCTGTGGACCCATAGTGCCTTCATCAGTCTTTCTATTGTTACAAACAGTGTGGTCTTGGGGTAGTTTGCATAACATTTGGTATAATGATAACAATCCTGGTTCTAAACATCAAGCTATTAACAATCACTGTTAGGTTCTCGTTAAGCATGACATGTGTAATAGGTTTTCGTCAAATCAATTATAAAAACGTATACATGACAGGCTTTTGTTTGACATGTAATGTAAGACCTTCCTGTTATGATTAGCAATATGTAAACGTCTTGTTTTTCAGACCCCCCTGCACAGCATCGTGCAGCATGGACACCATGGTCTGACACCCCGCACTGACGGGTTGCTCACACCACGCAACCATGGACTACGTTGCAGGTGGGTTGGGTGATTTATGGTTTATCAGCTACGTAATAGATAGACTATGGTTATGAAAAGGTATGTAGAATTAACCACAGCTTTATAAGCTGTGGTTAATCCTACCTACCCTTTCATAACCATTGTCTAATTATTTTAAACCACAGCTAGAAGGTTATGTGAGTCTAAGTGGAAATAACCAAGGTGTGAATCCCTTTGTCTTTGCCCTCCGCTGCGGTTTAATAATGTATTATAGTTTAATCTGCTTTACAGTATTTGACAATATTCCGTATGACTTCTAACCCTATGCTTTATGGCATTTAGGCCTGAGACTATGACCTTTGAACTTGGACATGAGCTGTATTACGCATGTAACTGTACATGCATACATACTAGATGACCTTTTTGCCTCAGTTGTTTGACCTCTAAGCCTAGGCTTTATGACTTTGGTTCAGATGGAGACCTTGAGGACCCGGATGCTGAGCTGCCGCTGGCGCACCGAGCTGCCACCACCGGCGACACGGAGAACCTCATGGCCGCCATCAAGGCCGACCCCACGGTGCTGGAACATCACGATGCAGACGGTAAGAATGTCGTCAGACGGTCTGGTCATCTGGTCATGACAAGCCGATGTTCTCTTTGATTAGCATTTTTACAGAGCGTTTAGATGTAAGCCTGGGACACATATAAGTGTAATTCTAGAGAATATAAGATAATATTCTGTCATGTTTTGCTGAAATATAAGTATCGTCTGCCCTACTATACTGCATGGCGGGAATGCCCTAGCATATCGCTAATAGGATCGGAGTGGCGTAATATTTTCAATCTCCAACTCTGAGTCCAAGGTAGAACTTATGATGGTGCCAGCTTGGGGCGTGGTGCATCGCTGGGTAGCGACCTGTATTACTGGTATGTGTAAATAATACGAACTATGCCTGTGTTATTGAAACATGGACAAAAGGAGAGCGACGCTTCTCGTCTGAGACGTCCAGTGTCTGTATGTACCGTATTTCCCCGTTTATAAGCCGGGCCCCGAATATAAGCCTGCCCCGTTTATAAGCCGGGTCAGAGAGGGCATTAGGTTAAATATAAGCCGGGGCCCGAATATAAGTCGGGGCAAGGACTCAAAAGTCATCAGGTAACACTTGTCTGGTCATAGCTTTGCATCTAATTGGACTATTTATGTAATCATTGCGGTCATATAAATCACAGTTAAATGCATAAACTATAGAAATATTCATGAAGGTGATCAGCTTATATTTTGGAAATACGGTAGGTTGTAACAATACACGGTTACCAATGTGGTTACACTGGTGTGTGTGCTGCAGGTCTGACGCCGCTCTCACACGCTACCATGGCCGAGCAGCTCGACTCCCTCAAACTGCTCGTCAAGATGGGCGCCTCCATCAACGCACAGGACAACCTGGGACGCACCTGCCTCTCCATGGCCGCCTACCAGGTAAGGGGGGGGGGGCAGGGAGGGAGGGAGGGAGGGAGGGAGGGAGGGAGGGAGGGAGGGAGTGAGTGAGGGAGGGAGGGAGGGAGGGGGGGAGACAGACAGAGACAGACAGAGACAGACAGACCCAGATAGAGACAGACAGAGACAGAGAAAGACAGACAGAGAAAGACAGAGAGAGAGAGGGGGGACGGAGGGAGAGAGAGGGGGGAGAGAGAGAGAGAGAGAGAGAGAGAGAGAGAGAGAGAGAGAGAGAGAGAGAGAGAGAGAGAGAGAGAGAGAGAGAGAGAGAGAAAGAGAGAGAGAAAGGAGAGGGGGGGGGGTAGGTAGGGAGGGATGATGAGGAGGGGTGAGGGTGGGGGAGAGGGTGAGGAGGGTGAGGGGTGAGGGAGAAGGAAAAGCGGGTAAAAGCAGCGAGTGTATTTTAATTACCAACTCATTAAGGATAGTACCTAGCTAGTTCTTCCGCTGTTATTCACAGACTGCAGAATCTACCTTATATACATGATTAACTCAGCCCATCTTGTACATGCTGCATGCAGGGCTGGTATGACGGGGTGGTGTTCCTGCTGCGGAATGGTGCCCGGGACAACATCTGCGACAAAGCCGGCCGGTCGCCGCTCCACTCGGCCACCTACGACACCGAGACCAGGTAGGCACCACCCTGTAAACACTCTACCTAATTCCATGGTAGCACAGAGGTTATTTTAGGTATTTCTTCAACCAAAGGTTTGAATTTCGAATTTTTGCAAGGTTTATGAACGTCAAAACGTGAAGGTTTATTTACGTTCTACAAACGTTTTAGTATGATTTACGTTTTTCTACGTCATTCAAACGTAGATAAATGTAATACACTTACGTAGTTCTACATTAAAATATGTGTTTTCTCAACTTGAATCGTGAAGGTAACTCATCAGTCTCCCACTAGATGGTAGCACCATCATGTAGGGAGAGAATTATACTGCAGTTTGGTAGATTTACTGCATTCAAAGCAGTAAACTCCGAATGGATATGAACTTAATATTGTGAAAATTTACAACAAATCATCGGATATTCATGTATACAAGTGTACATGAAAATAGTTCATGTAAAAAACATATACTAGGGTACTTTACTGATTTAACACCTCATTACTGGCAATGAATAAATACAAAGCCTGAGTGTAGCCAAAGTCCTAGTATATATGTATACCTCATGCAAGGGATACTATGTATATCAGGCTGTACAGGGAGGACAATAAACAGCTTAAACAAATCTTATATAAAATGAAATAGCGGTTCACAATTATAGTACTATAGTTAGATATAATAATCATGCTTGTGAGTGTACAGATACATAAATAACAGATCTATGGCTAAGTACAGCTTTTTTACCTAGAATTATATGTCAATTTATGCTTTATTTTAATGTTTATTTACGTCTAAATGACGTAGAAAAACGTAAATCATACTTCATGTTTTGACGTCCATAAACCTTGTAAAATTACGTAGTTCGAACCCCAAATCAACATAGATTTTCGTCTGAGCTACGTATTTGTGTTTACAGGACAGTCTACAAACAACACACACACAAACCTATGTTGAATAAGGATACCACATGACTATTGCTGCTGTTGGCAGAACAGTTGTGTGCTAATCGTTTCGCCAAACCTATGGCGACACTGTCATATGCAAATGCTTGAAGCTCAGTGTGTAATTTGTATTTAAAGAAAGAAGTATACACATCACAATAGTGTTAATCTGTCCATAGCAACACTTCATGGTCTCGTATGGTTGTTTTATATAATGTATGTTTGAACACTTACAGAGTGCTTACTGCGCTACTTCAGAGCATGTCACAGGAGGAGGTCAGTCTACAAGACAACGAGGTGAGAGTTTGCAGCTGTCTAGTGATTGTTTAATGCTCTGGTATAACTTTTGATTTTACATTGATTTTACGTTGATTGGTGGCAAGAAGGAGGCAACCTCCCATATTCTTAAAAAAAAGCATACCACCCGTATCCTTAAAGGTATACAACACAATCCACGCATACGGCAAACGGTGGTAAAAAGCGAAACTACCTGCAACCATGGTATTTGCAGATTTCTCTTACTTATATGTCATGATCTACCTTTAGCGACCATTTAACTGCCATACCTTGACATTCTACATATCTTGATCACTGTATTTTCTTTTTGCCATGCTCATAGGATCATACAGTAAATAGATTAGTTTTCATTTTGATTAATTCAGGATAATTTCATTTTGCAATGATAAATATAAATGCATGCCTGCATTTTCATTGAGAAATTGTTGGGAGATTTTTTTCTGTGTGGGAAATTGTTGAAAAATATGATTTTCTCATGAGGGCCTATACTTAATACACTCAAATTTGAATGCCCTCTAAAAGACAAATAAACCCTGTGACATCGACTTTTTTCTTTTCTGTATATTCCATAAGCATCAAGCTAATATCCCTAGGAGTCATTAAGGAAAATTGTTGGTCGATCTGAAATTAGTTAGATTGTGTTGTATACCTTTAAAGTGGTTCACAGAGTAACTAATCTCCATTATTGACAAAAGATAGATAAATGATATTGATAAAGAATACATCCCCAGTAATTTGACAAGCGTTTGAATCACTATGACACCTTTACTCATACGGCTCTCATATAGAGTACCACATCAGGCAGCCTCGGCCAGCGCCTATCATACCAGTCCGAGACTGCAAATCAGGTGGGAATGGGAAGAGTGGGAATGATATACAACTTTATTTAATTGATATATTTAAATCACCTTAAAAAAAAGCCTTTTTTCTGACAATCCTAGTCCAATTCGTAAGAAAACAGGGTGAGATGAAGCTGATTGTGTATTAATACTGCTTCATTCTGCGTGCAGGGCATGGCGGCACTGCACTGGTCGTGCTTCCACAACAGGCCGCAGCACACACAGCTGCTGCTGCACAAGGGGGCCAACGTGTTCAGCCACGACATAGATGGCAAGACGCCCCTGCACTGGGCAGCTCAGGTAACTATTGGTGTCACGTGTTCAGCTACGACATAGACGGCAAGACGCCCCTGCACTGGGCAGCTCAGGTAACTATTGGTGTCACGTGTTCAGCCACGACATAGACGGCAAGACGCCCCTGCACTGGGCAGCTCAGGTAATTATTGGTGTCACGTGTTCAGCACGACATAGACGGCAAGACGCCCCTGCACTGGGCAGCTCAGGTAACTATTGGTGTCACGTGTTCAGCCACGACATAGATGGCAAGACGCCCCTGCACTGGGCAGCTCAGGTAACTATTGGTGTCACGTGTTCAGCCACGACATAGACGGCAAGACGCCCCTGCACTGGGCAGCTCAGGTAACTATTGGTGTCACGTGTTCAGCACGACATAGACGGCAAGACGCCCCTGCACTGGGCAGCTCAGGTAACTATTGGTGTCACGTGTTCAGCACGACATAGACGGCAAGACGCCCCTGCACTGGGCAGCTCAGGTAACTATCAATTGGTGTCACATGTTCAGCCACGACATAGACGGCAAGACGCCCCTGCACTGGGCAGCTCAGGTAACTATTGGTGTCACATGTTCAGCCACGACATAGACGGCAAGACGCCCCTGCACTGGGCAGCTCAGGTAACTATCAATTGGTGTCACATGTTCAGCCACGACATAGATGGCAAGACGCCCCTGCACTGGGCAGCTCAGGTAACTATTGGTGTCACGTGTTCAGCACGACATAGACGGCAACACGGCAAGACGTTGGGTGTGGCTAATACATGACTCCAAACAGACCTATAAAATGACACAAGTTAGTTTCTCGTGTATTTCTTGGGAAAAGCACAACCTGTATACACAAGATAGACACGGGACCTTAAAGTTCCTAGTGACGTGTTAAATAGTGATGTGTATTTCCCAAGTTTTACTCATGCAAATAACGAGAAATTACCAAGTATATGACAGAAGTAAATTTCTTGTGCACCTGCGTTCATAGAATGGTGATGTGTATTTCTCAAGTTTCACTTGTTCAAATAACAAGAAATTCCTAGGAATATGAAACAAGAAAATGTCTTGCGTACTTCTTGGGAAAAACTGTCCATATTTTCCCATCCCAGAATTGTTATCCGAGTCATGGTACGAGTTCCGCTTCAGATCTTGTTTGCAGGGATAGGAAGAGTCATGAAGCACAAATTAATACTCCTAGATCATACTACTGTGTAACATGAGTCTGGAAAAATACATTCCGACTTACCAAGATACCCATCCTCATTCCTATTTTGTAAGTGGTCAAGGCAAGCAAAGGAGTGCATACGTTCTATTCCCAACCCCCTGAAGTCAGTTTTCTTTTTCCTATTTTTAGCGTGTTATATTTTAATATTTTGTCCCATAGTTGAACATTTTAATATACATCCATTGCATCCATGAACTTACAAATACAGCGTAGATACAATTCACATCAGACTATAATTATGGTAGGTACGTGTAATATGGCATCCTAAGTACACCGGGAGTCAGTCTGCAACTAACCTCCACAAGTTCCCGCAGTATGAGAGGTACTTCAGTCCATCAACACCAGGGGGCTCTCCTGTGGACTCATTGCGTGGTTAAGTCTATCCGTAATCTGGCTAAATGGATGTGGGGGCGATCATTTACTGTGACAGTTACTATGGAAAATGGCTAGAGCGAACCCTAACCCTAACCCTAACCCTAACCCCAACCCTAACCCTAACCCTAACCCTAATCCGCCTATTAAACCCTGACCCTAACCCTAAGAAAAAAAATCCTAGTAACTGTCGCAGTATATATTCACCCCCACAACCATTTAGCCAGATTACGGATAGCATCTTCGCATTGCGTCGGTTCATTGCACACTCTCCAAGCACTCCGCTAGTTCTGCTGCTGAGCGTGGGCACCACGGGCATGCGCTACAGTTCCTGTGCTCAGAACCTGCGATGCTTTTTTGAACATGTGTTTCCTAGTATGTATCCCTTTGACGAGGCCAGCCACTTTTATAGTTTTACAGCATCGGATGCTAGGAGGTAAAAAAACGCACCTAAACTTTAACAGTTCCATTTAATGGAGATAATATAATGACATTACCTGCTCGCAGACCATCTTAAGTACCTAGGATTCAGGAAGAAAGGGTCTACCATGATTAAAAACCGATTGCTCAAAGAGCTGGATATATACTACTAGCAATAATATATTTAACGTTTAGGGCAGCACTTGGCGTGAGTAGTATATATATATGTACTGTGGGATATTGCCCTGGAAAGGCTATTCGCCTGATTAAATGGTACATCTATAGGATTATGAGCGGATGGACTTCTATTTTAGTTTATCCTTACAGACATATCGTACACCCTATTGTTCTCAGTATATAGGGCACATTGACCTGAAAGGGTCTTACCTTAGGTGTCCCTGTTAGCAGTAGACAGCAACGGAGACACCTGAAGTAAAGCAGGGTGATGGACCTGTACCCCACAGTACTCCATGTCTGTCCCGCCCATATAACAACCATATCCTGTTACATAAAGGACACGCGCTAACATGGTGGGAATTCAGCTTTCAGTTGATTCTAGATAAATGCGTCATTTAGCAAAGCAGAACCGTAAGAAAAGTGGCAGACATCCTTAACTAGAGTAGTACTACCGATACCGATACTATGTTCATAGGAATTAAGCGGAGAAATAGACATCAAAATAAATGCCTGGAGGATAACGGAATCCCCATACTCTCCTTCCAAAAGATCTGTGTCGTTTGTCCGTAATACCTACAACAAAGAAAACAGTCATTGGTTGTAGATGCTGAGTTCATGGGGTCTAACAGCGAACATGATAGTATAACCTTGTTTTACGGGGTATAGACCCTATCAAATCCTGCCCTCCCTTTTTGCCAGTTCAAAGTTATCTTTTCAGTAGAACTTCTAGACTGTAAATTGTTATTGTACATTAATGGTTTGGTTTACAGTACATACTACAGCATGTGTTGCTGAACTATTTCCAGTGTACATATATGTGGATGTGTTGCTGAACTATTAAATACTCATCAATAGTGTACCTATTTATATTTGTTGCTGGACTGTTAACAGCGTTCCTCTGTGCATGTATTGCTGCACCAGCTACAGTGCAGCTCTGTGCTTGGTGTTGCTACGACATGTGCTGCTGCACCAGCTACAGTGCAGCTCTGTGCTTGGTGTTGCTACGACATGTGCTGCTGCACCAGTTACAGTGTAGCTCTGTGCTTGGTGTTGCTACGACATGTGCTGCTGCACCAGCTACAGTGCAGCTCTGTGCTTGGTGTTGCTACGACATGTGCTGCTGCACCAGCTACAGTGTAGCTCTGTGCTTGGTGTTACAGAAGGGCAGTGTGGGCTGTACACAGCAGCTGCTTCAGGACCTGAGTGGGCCGGCCCTCGTTAACACCACTGACTTCTCCGGCAAGTCGCCGCTACACTTTGCCGCTGCGGCCGGACACACCGACGTCATCCGGGAACTGGCCGCGCCGCACCCCATAGACGTCAACTGTGAGGACCCGGATGAACGGTACGTCTATACCAAACAAGTACATAGACGTGAGAGCTCAATAGGCTTGTGGTTGGTGTTCTGGCCGAACCTACTCTCTAAACACACATGCCTCATAGACCAGTGTTCTATAGGGTTTAAGTGGACAATGCCGATTGATCTAAATGTCTATAAATTTGTTTAAATGCAGCTACAACATAGTTGAACTCAATGTACATAACACCACATCACACCGACATGCTCTGACGCTCTGTGCTCATCTGGATCGCTGGTCTGTTATAGAATATAGCATTTGTTTCAGATTTCCATGAACTCCTCTCAGCACTGTCTTCTATATAAATGCAGTGGAAATGTTAAAATACCGGTACATGTACAAGGAAAGTCTGGCGTAGAATATTTGAGTTAGAGGTACAGTTTAAGTTAGAAATAGTGGAGCTAATTCGTGATTCAAAGGTGACCACAGTGAAGGATTGAAAACGCAACGTGCGTGGGCTATTTTAGATATCGTACATAGTTTTTGTATTGCAAAATAAAGACTGCAGACATAGGAGTTCTGTGAGAAATCTAACAGAATAGCCAGGGTATAATCACTACTTCCCTATACTACTTAGGGGCCGTCCATAAAGTATGTCACACCCGAGGGGGTGGGGGGGGCCTTTTTTTTGTGTGACGAAGTGTGACATGGGGGTGGGGGGGTCCATGGACTTGTGTGACGTCACACTTTCAGAATTTTGTAAAGAATATAATAACTGCTGTATAAATTAGTGACATCTCCAAGTTAAATACATGTTGGTGGTTGTAGCAAATCTACAACTCCACCTTTAACTTCACACAAGTCAAAACCCCAGGTATGACAAAATTGTCAAGTGTATGATAGATCCATTTATTGTTGCAAACTTGGATGCACGCTTGATAGTCAATTATGCCCCAAGTAAGAGTGCATTTAACAGGGGTGAGCTGCGGATGCTTTCTCAGGGAAGGACCATGGATCCAGAGCTATAAAAGAAAGACTTTGCACATACTAGAAATGTTTTGGCCAATGTTTTGTCACAGACCATGATAGATAAACACCAAGTGGTTACAGAGTATAAAGAAGATATAGAAGAAATAGCAGTGTTAGCTACAAAGTCTGAGAAATGACAAGCAACACATGTGAGGGAAAACCATTATTTCCTGTAGATTGTAAAGTTTCCAGACAAAAAATATTGCTTGAATCCAAGGAGCTCTTAAATGGACAGGGACAGGTTCTTACGAGTACCATTGGATTTGGTCCACACAGCCAACGATGGCCTGCCGGTGAAACTAGATGGGTTAGAAAACTACCTCTAAGTATTTGTTTGCCTTGCACTCAGCAAAGATATCCTCCCAAGATCTGCAGACAATTGCCCAAGGAGTCTGCCCCATTACTTTGCATGTCCTGGTGTGCAGGATGTGCCTAAATGAATCAAGGAACATGGATTGTAGATAGCATCCATTAAGTCAGCCACTTGACATCCAAAGACATCTGGATAAAGGAAGAGTAAAGGAGACAAATCAAAACAAGGTTCTTCCAGCATTACCTAAGTGTCCTTCTAGTACATATCCATCCAGTATGTATCGCCGCTAAGCAACAATGCAAACTTGTGTATGCTATCAACAACATGAACCATGAAGATCTGGTGAGGATAGGGGCCATTCAAATATTACGTAACAGCATAGGGGGGGAGGGGGGGTCATAAAGTTTGTTACAAAGTGTTACAGGGGGGAGGGGGGGGTCTAGCCAAGTGTTACATAACAATTTAAAAAGAAATCTCTAATTTTGGAAAATGCACCACCATCTAACAGCCAGGTCTCAGCAACATTATGTTTCTCTCACCTCATCCCTATAGTATTGTATACAAAATGTTGGCCCTCCCCCCAACCTGCCCTGCCAAAAAAAGTCATTGATTTTGTGAAATGGACTCATCTCCTGACCCCGATCTGATCGGGGAACACTGGACAGGGTAGAGGCACAACCTCAGGTCTCCCCTAATATAATAATAGGCAGGTTGAAATTGAGTGCTGCCGACCCCTTTGAGCTATAGCGCCGGCTTTCCACTAAAAAGGGGTGTCATTTTCTTGGTCCCTCTCCATTCAAGGGGTCCAAATTTTTTTGGCCCCCCCGAAATCCACCAACCCCCCCTCCCTGTTGTTAAAAAATGACCACTCCCTAACGAGGTTATAATGGTGTTGGGAGGGGAGGGGGTACAAATCAGTTTCACCTGGTTTCAGACTTTGAGGAAATCTATACCCTGCACCTGTGGTCTGTGGTTCATTTATTAGTAACTGGGGGAGGTGGCGTGAAGACCCGTCCTGAGGGGGGGAGGGTAAAATAGTCAGACCCCCTTGAGGGGGGAGGGCATAAACATTATGCCCCTTTTTAGCCAAAAAGCCCTACGTTACTATAGTTCAAAGAAGGGAGGCAAAAGGTTTTTGAGGGGCAAGGGGGGCACACAATCTTCCACGCACTGTCCAGTGGGGGGGGGGGAGATTTTCGCATCTCTGCGTGAAATCTCACCACCCCCCCTGTAACTAATAAATGAACACTCCCTTAGTGTCTGTCTTGTGTCATATCATCCTAGTTTGATTCAACATAGGCCTGTGAGTGTGAATACAAATAAAATGATGGTGGGGGGGGGGGGGGGGTACAGGCCTGTGTTACGTAATTATGGAGGGAGGGTCTGGCATTTTGTTACAGTGTGTTACAAGGGGGGGAGGGGGGGTCAAAAAGTGGCCAAAATTGTGTTACGTAATATTTGAATGGCCCCATAGAGTATGAGTATTTGGATACCATACAAGGGTTGATCCAGGGGGGGGGGGGACTCAGGAGGGGGGGGGGGGGTTGGGCATCCCTCCTTTTGCTCTAGATTTTAATGTAAATGGGTTCAATGCCATCAGTACATTGCCTATATCATGCTAAGTAAATTGCCTATATCACGCCCCTCCTTCTCAAATTTCTGAATCCGGCCTGCCACAGGTCTTCCAACACAAGACGAGTCACAGGATAGCAGTTATTCCTGTGAATACTGTCAAGAATCCATGGATCAAGGATACCTCAGCCACAAAGATTTAGGGTGCCATGGCTACCGTTGTGAACATGATAACAGTACTGTCAATTTGGACAGTTGTAAATTAAAGGGGTCTAGTCAATAAAGTACCAGGAAACAACCTGATATTTATGGATATAATCCTTAGATACGTGTGGTGACGGGAACCACAGGGTAACGTCAGCTTTGCGCATGCATGGTTTGCCTACTTAGGCCTTGTTCGGTTGTGTTGGCCATTATGAGGAAAGGCACCGAGGAGAACAGTTGCCAGCGTCTGACATGGGTTCATTATAAAAAAAAATTGTCTAGTCAATAAAATCCATTAACATTGGCTCTAAAGATTTGACTGATTTCATACCTTAACTCATTCTAATAATATCTAATTGTAAACATATACTTGGTTAAGATTATGTATGTATGCTCTTTTATGTCACTTGGATTGATCAATACCTAACTATATGCAGAAGGGGGGAGTGTCAGCGGATTTGTGACATACTTTTCTAGGGGGTGTCGGAAAAAGTGTGACAAAGTGTGACATGGGGGTGGGGGGGTGTTCAAAATGGCCCAAAAAAGCGTGACATACTTTATGGACAGCCCCTTACACCCCACTAGAATGTAAGTAGTATATCGGAAAGCAGCTTAATTTGTGCGTTAGTACCCTGCTAATACACCAGAGGGCGTGTCGAGCAGTGCTAGAGCAGCATTCACACAACGTACTGCACGGATTCCACTAGCCATCCGCCAAATTACCATTGGCGAATCAAAGTTCATGTTGGCTAATTGCCCCTGCATACTGCACATTGTTTACTATACAGGCTCTATGATGTTTGTAATTGGAAGAAAAGACAAAATATAAGACACAATATCGTCCAACTCACCAGATCTAAGCCATGGACCAGTCTGTTCAACAGTACAGCCGAAAACGTTACCTATTTTGAGAAAAATTAAAGCCAATTGCACCTCCAAATCGCAGGGTGTATAGTGGGTTTACATATTATACATGTATGAACGTGTAAATATCTAACCGTCAAAATTAGGTATCAAGGTCTCCATGTCCTGTATTGAAGGGTTGATATTCGACAACAGGGTTTCTGGAACTATACTAACTTTTTTTGTAGTCAATATTAGATTTTCTTGGATTTAATTGAATTGAAAAACTGTGAAACTGGTATCAAATCTAGAACCTGTGACATCAGGAATGAACATTTGGCTTGCCAAGTGGCTCCATACAGACCCGTGCTAATAGTATCAGACGGCTGCATCTTGTACACATTTCCGGTCAGGCTATGCTAGCGTACTTCCGGTGTGTAGTGGTGCCCCCTGGTGGTAAGATATTATGGCAGCTCCGCATTGCCCCTCTCTTGGTGTTGTAACGGGTAGTTGCCCTGTGAGAGCCAGGGACATATTACGCACCATTACAGGCCCATTACTGGCCCTTTGGAGGCATCATAAATCGCCGTTTTACCTGCGCCACTCCTTACTCTGTCTGCTGTGATTTAGCAGCATCAGTAACTGCAGAGTGGCTGCGGACCGTGTACATGGGGTCCCGTTAGCAGCAGCAGTAACCGCAGAGTGGCTGCGGACCCTGTACATGGGGTCCACTTTTTTTGGCCACTTTTTGGCCACTTTTTACTTGACCTTTTTGGTTTGACCTTTTTTAGGATTGTTCAAAAGTGGGGGGGGGGGGGGATCCCCCCCCCCGTTCCCCCCGGTTGCCACGCCCCTGCCCCCAATGCCATCAGCTGCGCCAAGTCAGACCAATCAGAGAGACATAGGTGGGACTGATGTGCCAGATTATAACCCGCCTACAAAACAAATCTGCCTCCCAGCCCCACATCCTGCTGTTAAAGTATTACCACTACACGTACATGGGGGGGGGGGAGGGGGACTGCCTCCATCTATTTATTTTTTATGGAATACGGCCATCCCATTGACTTAACCCAGGAGGGCCGTATTTTCCCAAGCCGTTGAATAACCCATGGCCGTATTTCACGCCCTGTGACGTCATCAATAGGGCGGTTTGTTTACATTTGAACAAGGTAGAAATGGGATGGAAATAAGGTATTTTAGGAACCCCCTATCATAATTTTGGTAGATTCAATCGAAAATCATAAAAAATAAACACAAAGGTACACTTATTTCAATCTGTTGACTGGGTTATTTCACTTGTTGACCCTTGGGCCGCATTTCACTCGGCCTACGGCCTCGTGAAATACGGCCCAAGGTCAACTCGTGAAATAACCCAGTCAACAGACTGAAACTCGTGCACCTTTGTCTATATTTTATATGGATGCTTCTGAAGAAATATTCCTAGCGAAACAGTATGCTATAAGTTTTTTCCCTATGGTTTATCCAAACTTAACTTAAAAACATGGATAGACACACTGAGACTGTGGGTTTGGCAGAAAGCACCGTGACAGTCTCTCTAGCATTTAGGTTAAATTAAATCTGTTATTTAGCCATTCTGTTTCATCTATTCCATCTTTCGGACATTTGTCTTAGCCAATTCCTGAGATGAAGTTCTCCCTCCCTGTACACGCTGCCTAAACTTCATCACAAAGTCCCCGGGCCCTCCTCATGACAGCCCCATTGCTCTTATTTGACAGAATAGGAAATAATTTCGCCTTCTGTCAGGGGCTTGCACTCAGGTCCGGGAAAAGACGGATTGGGGACCCGTCTGCAGAAAAGGAATGGACCAGGTCATGGGGCTGGACCTGGTGTCCCGATAATACGGATTCCATTTGACGGAACGGACCCGGACCAGTGGTATGTACATGATGGATTTACGGAGACTGCAGTCGCAAAGGGCAGCTGAATGATTGCATCTTGAGGACATAGTGAGAGTGATGGCGTATATGGGTATCTATGAGTGGTAGGAGTCTCTGTGAGTGGTATAAGAGTGTGTGTGTAGTATGGGGGGGGCATGAGGTACGGGATGTCGGTGAATGGTATATGTGAGGGTATACAGTGGTGGGAGTGGAGATGCAAGGGAGAGGAATAAATCGATTAACGGGAGAGATAGAGTAATACGAGCTAGTTAAGCCCCATGACACTTATAAAAGGCTCCGAGTACTGGTCCTGGATCCACTATGACTCTTAGTAAGAGTCTTACTGTCAGGGCAGCAACAACTAAGCGCCAACGAAGTTTACGTGGGTGAAGCACTATGCTGCCCATAATCGGTTGAGGATCAGAGAATACAACTGATTTTAAGTAAGAACATTGGAACAATATCCCTATATCCACTCACCAAACCTGACACATGTTTGTGTCAGTCAGCTTAACGGGCAGGCAGGTCACGGTGGTGGCAATGTGCAGTCTGTGTCATTAATGGCTTATTACTGTCTGTCAATAATGCAAACCTCTCCGTCATCTATTTTCCCGTACTCCCACTCAACAAAAAACGTTGTTTAACATTTGCAAACGTTTTTACAGGGTTTGCAGGAGAACGTTTCTTTGAAAACGTTGTTTAAACCTTTCTACATGGTTCATAATACAAACGTTGCTATATAGAATGTCATTTAACCTTTCTATAAGGTTTAGAGGAGAACGTTTGTTTCCATGACACTATAATGATGTTTCTACATGGTTTAGATAAAAAAAACGTTGGTATTTAAAGATAATTAAACATTTCTATATGGTTTAGATAAAAACGTTTTTATCCATTAAATAATTGAACATTTCAACAGGGTTTTGACAAAAAACGTTTGTATGAAAACGTTATTATGATGATAATTCACGTTTTGTTTGATGCATGTATCTGCTATCAGGGGGCAGCACTATCTATTTGATGGTATTTATTTGGTGCCTCACCACATAATCTTATACGAAAGGTGTTATAATGATCATTATCCCAATTTATTCTTATCAACGTAGTTGCAACATTTCATATCAAATCCTTTTTCAGAGTCTAGCAGTGAGCTAAATGGTATTTATGCAGTCCAGGATTGAGATACACATGTATACACCCATCTAGTGGGTATTCAAAAAAAAAATAGTCCCATTAGCTCAAATGTGCATATGTAATACCTACAGGTAACAAAGGCTTCTATGTGTAGCCCTACTGAAGATGGTATAGGACTTTGGATCTTACTGATGCATTTAGTTGTATGTATGTACAGCCCCAGAGCAAAGTCAAAATGAAAATGATACAAAATATATAAAACCAGAAATATATTATGCTGGTGTGCTAATTTTTCAGTTGGGTCCCGTGTCCTCTGGCCAACAGGAAAAACGTTATTTGGACCCATAAAAAATGTTATTTTCATCTTTGGAAAACGTTATTTAACATGGAAATAAGGTTGCATTTCCAAACGTTTGTACAAAACGTTTATTTACGTTATTTGGAGTCAACGTTTTTACGTTAAAAAACGTTAAAAACGAACGTTTTGCAATCCTTCAGTGAACGTTCTTTCCAGGGTTAAATAACGTCTTTTTGTTGAGTGGGAGCTGGCACTCTTTGTCATCCCCAGTGTAACCATTTCTTAACCTTCGTTTTTAGGAGAGAGCAAAAGCAAAATGGTTCTCATGCTTCTGCAAAGTCTGCCTTTGGTGTACGTGCGGGTGTTATTGAATGCATTCTGTCTGCCAAAAAGAAAAGATAATACCTTAATTAATGAGTGGAGAAATGGCTGAGACATGAAAAGCGTCTTTACCAGATTTAAAAAGAGAACATTTCTTATCTTGGGAACTTCTGTAACCTTATGAAAGAAATAAAGGCTTTAAGAAAATGTCATGTTCTGCCTGTTTTATCTCTCACCAATTCTGCCACTCATATTGTTCAGGTTCGTGCATCCACAGAGTTGGGGGGGGGGAGCTATGTCCATACAAACAGCCTATTTAATTTGCTATCTAATTTCTTCCATACATGTATCGTAGGCGCTACATTATCAATTAGGTTACAATCAGCAGTCAAGGTAAATGTTCCAGAAGCAGACTGACACAAATTTGCAGGGAAATTTATTCAAATAATTGTCTCTAGTATTACCAAAGCAAAGAGAATTTTAGATAACTCAAGACCATTATTTTGGCTCATATATCTAACAGTCTAATACGAAAACGGTTCGACAATCTCTGAAGTCTACAACAAACTCTCCCAGTAATGATCATAACTCAAACATAAAACGTTGACTCTATTCTTTGGTTGAGAAATGGCTGAGGAAATCCTCCCCTTCACATCGAACCACAGCAGCACTATCTTACAATTCATAATTTTGGTAT